>VZTN01024984.1:220130-355015 GCA_013400515.1 Erpornis zantholeuca
TCTCTTCTCTTCTTCTATTCTCTTCTCTTCTCACATATTCACAACTCTCCCAGCCTCTTCTCACAGGAGAGGTGCTCTGGTCTCTTAAACATTTTTGTGGCTCTTTTTCGGAGTGTCTCCAGTATGTCCCTGTCTCTTTTGTTCTGAGAAGGACAGGACTGAACCCAGCACTGCAGATGACTACAAAGTCACTACAGGTGACTTTGCCCATTGACGTCAAAGAGGCCATGGACAAATTTTTCAGTTTTTCATCAAATTTTGCAGAAACAAATCATCTCTGAACTCCTACAATGAGTAAGTCTGTCCTTGTTGTAATGAATCAGAGAAGCTTTTGGTTGCCAGCTTCCCTGTTATTCTCAAATCAGCCCCAAGCAACACAACAAACCCCATTAGAGTCAATGGAAAAAACTCTGTGCTGGTTCTGCTGGTGGAAGTTTGACCAGGACCCCTTCGGGTTGCACTGCATCTGGTTAGCTTGAACAAAAATTATATATTACAGTTTCTTAGATGGATTAGAAACATTTTTTCAGTTCATGCAGAGGATATTTAGATGAGTTTTTAAAGCAATGTTTTCCTCTACTATTGAAGGAAAAGGTGACTGCTGCTCTCATATGTTTACCAGACTTAAATTACTCATCTCTCCTACGTCCATTAAGAAATAATACACTTTTTTAATGATTTTGCCAAACAGCAAGAACATAAGCTTACCTGTGCTACTCCACAATTACTTCATGGCTATAGTGGAAAAGTTACTGCATTCGGGGGCCAAAGGGTGATTTACTCAGCACAGTCAGTACAGTTGCCTGAATCTTTGGCTGATTTAGCAGAAAGACGGGCATCTGCTAACACAGAGGCAACAATTTTTGAAAAACTGTCTGTGAAGAAATGACTCATGTTTTGGGAAGCTCCCAAAAAATCATATTTAAAGTGAGGGCACTACAATTTGAAGAATGTAGCCAGTGTAATCTAACAGCAGCAGTACCTCAGTAGCAGTTTTGGGAAGTATAAGGTTTTCTGATTATTTTGGAGATGTGGAAAGTGAATTTTTAGTGATTGCACAGCTTTAATCTCAACTACCTCAGCTATAATCTCAGATTATTTTTACAAATGCCAACATCACTTCATTCCAGAGAGGGGACCATCATCCAGATCCTCCATGTTCTCTTAGCTGGAATTGTTGCTTTTTTTTTTTTCTCTCTCTCCTCTCTGTGATCCAAACTCTTCCTCCAAGAATTTCCCTTGGATGGCTATCTTGAAGTAAATTGAGTAATCCCTTGTAGATTACAGCGAAGCACTGCTGGTTGTGCTAAACAGGCTGGGCCATACAGAAACTAGTAGTAACACTCTACTTCTGAGCTTCCTCACCCTGAATGCTTTGAACTATGAAAATGGCTTTTCACTGAAAAAAAAGCTCCCCAATAAGATGTTCAGTGGAGGGAGTAAAAATGTTCCTGTTCAGGAAAGGACGTAGGCCAGACTGGATGGGGTTTTGAGTGGCCTGATCTAGTGGAAGGTGTTCCTGCCCATGGCAGTGGGGTTGGAACTTTAGTAGGTGATCTTTAGTGTCCCTCCCAACCCAAACCATTTTATGACACTCTGACCAGTGTCATACAGCATGGCTAAAGGCATCAGAATGAAGATTCACTTAGGTGTGTATTCTTACCAATGCTGGTAGTTTTCCTTTAATTGACTAATTGCACAGTATCACTACAAATAATACAAAAAAACCCCCAAATAGTCAAAATAAGATTTGTGCACTTATACTGTAATTTAAGGATTCTGCTGTTTGAACACCTTACTTTGTGTATACAGGCATCAGGTTAATGCAGAGGTTTCCTAAACTGGCACCAGCCTCATTAACAACGCTGCTATAATTGTCTACTGGCACACTGGATTACTGCCATGCGCTGAAATAGCCTTAAATAACCAATCAGTGAACTACCAGGACACGGCCATACATGCATCCAAACAAAGATTATAGGCTTCAGATTCCTTCCCCCATGGACATGTGGTACTGTTTCAATCCCTAGAGCACCCCCCAGGTGTGCCCATCAGAAGCTGAAATAAGGGGCTAAGTGGCTACAACCAGGAACCTTGAGTGATATGACAAAACTTGTTTCACAGGCATGACTGACCCATATAATAACCACAAAGATGGAAGAAGAGATTACAAACTGCAATATTTTTCTTATTAGCTCAGTAAGAAAGTTGCTGATGAGAACTAGCCACAAAAGACGCATGAACAATGAGGAATGAAAACCGGCATTTAAATACTGTGTAGGAAAAATATAAAAATGAAGTAGTCTCAAGACGTAGATCATTAATAGTGAAATCAAGGAAAATTTTCACATAGATTTTCTCCAAGATGGCAGGTGCCCTTAGCAGCTGATCCAAAGCCTACTGAATTCAATGGAAAGATTTAACTTCAATGGACTTGGGATCATTTTCACTTTTGGCTGAGAGAGTTGCATTAATCCAAGCTAAGAGAAAAAAGACTTGGCAAATTATAACTGAGACTACAGCTCATTTAGGATCAAAAGACCTTAATTGCTAGACCAATTAATTCCTGATACGATTCCATCATATCCAGAGGATTTGCAGAGTCAGTTTTGTAGTGACTGATGACACCATTTGTGATTTTCAGTGAGTTCTGTTTGTAAGTCACGGTAGGATTTGATCCAGTGGATGTGACTGAACTGTAAAGTTTAGTTAATTTAAATACAATAGCTGTATTTGTTTAAATAACTGCAGAAGTTTTTCTTAACACATTAAATGGCTATATTTTATGACTATAACCTCACAGCTATGACATACAGCTCTCCAATGATATAACTATTCTATATCATTTTCTTCCCAACAGCTGCTGGTGGGAATTTCACTGTTTCTGAAATAAATACAATACACATACATACCATACATGGAGGGAAAGGGAGAGGAATAGGAAATACAATGAGCTGACTCAAGATATGCTATTTATTTGCTCATGTTATTAATGATCTCATAGCTCAGAAGTGGTGGAGGGAACCTGAGCCACTTGTGAATTATGAAAGGTCATCAATAACTCATAGCAATATATGACACATCCATTCAGGTCATCCAGACTTACTCCATGCTTGGATCTGTTTATCTAACACCAGTTTTAGTTTAGTCTGTACTGTGTGTTGATTTCATAGTACATCATGTAGCAATGAGACCTCTTGGCTATGCTCCCATGTAAGATGACTAAGTTTGGAGTATAAGAGAACCTGAAACAAATTTTCAGAGTATCAGTTAGTTGAACTGAACCACACATATCTACTTCCAACGACATGTTATGAGCATTAAGTAAAATAACTTAGATATAAATATTTCAGATTGGTTTTGTGCACGTGCATCTGTAAAAACATTCTCACATTTCATGCAGTTGAAACTCAAAACTTTTCCTCATGCTTGTTTCTCTCCCTAAGAAACTGAAATAGCAAACATGCAACAGAGATTGCTTTGATAGTAATAGCAAAAGACACTCGAGTACTACAGAGATGAGCAATGTAGAAGAATGAAATGAATTACAATCCAGTTTTTTACTGTCTTAAAAGAAAGCTAAAAGGCACATTTTATTCCCAGTCATGTATCTGAAACTCAACAATTAGGTATAATCCATATAGAGACAAGGGTATAATTTACTTTGCTATTCTTAAAAACTGTTCAGGTTACAGTTACACATGTTTTAATTATAGCTACTTTGTGACAGCTCTCAGACAACAAACCATATTTGAAAATGCAATTCTGAAAAAGACCCATGATTTTAAATGGGTTTTGTCCAAGGAATCTTAATAAACTGATTAGCAAATATTAAACTGCTCTGCTAGTTCCTCTTGGTAATACTCATTATATCAAACTGACCAGGCAGTGCCCATTATCGACTACCGAAAGTTCATGGCAATACTCTGGGGCAGAGCTCATTTCTTCCAGCCCCAAGCCCCCTTGAGGTTATCACTTCTTGAGCTAATGCAAGCTCGGTGTGTGAGATACAGGGAACGTGGCACACCGTGGGGAGCTGTGGTGAACACACGTTCTCGGCAGTGCTGCATACTTATAAGGTGCCTAATGCTATCACTGTCATCACTACTCACACGTGCAAATTCTCAGTACAGACCAGTATCCAAAAGCTATATGGCAAGACAGGATCCATTTTAGTGACCTGCAGATGTGCTTTTTTGGATGGCTGCAAGCATTCAGGCCTTTGGACAAGCACCCCACCTGGCTCTATATCAGCCCAAATGCTACATAAACTACTTTGTAGTGTTCTTGCATCAACTTAGCGTGAAATAAAAAGGTCTCCAGACCAAAATCCTCTGAGGATTTCTCACATCACACGTGCTGTTTGAGGCAGACACCAAAGTCATTTATCTGCACAGTTGTTCTCCAATCTGAAAAAAACAACAAGCCAAAGGGTCTTCGATATCAAAGAAAAATTAATTCCATGCACGCAATTCTGGGTCTTTTCAACTACTTTAATCAAACTCTCATGGTAAGTCATTTCACATTTTATACATAGAACATTTTGTTTACAAACCAGAACACTGCACAAGCATTGTTTCTGTCAGGGCAGGAGAACAGCTCCCAGGCAAACGACAGCACCTTTTCCACAGGCTGCCAGGCACTCCGCACCCCAAGAGAAAGTAAGGGTTCCTGTTTACAGCCAAAAGATGGAAGAAAGCCTGGTCCTACCTTTTGCTGTCAAAACCTTCCCTCAACTTAATGGCAAATGTGTCTATCTGAAAGTGACAGGACATCCTGAAATGAATTTTAATTCTTTCTCCCTCACTTACCCTTTTAGAAAGTTTCTTGCTTTTTTCCTACCTATCAGCTCAAAATTGACTTTAAACAACTGAGTTATCAACTTCTGTCAAATTGGGTTTTTTGGTTGGTTGGTTGGTTAGTTGGTTGTGGTTAATTTTTCGAACAGGACAGATAACTTTCTCAAAGTTAAAATAAAATTACTGGCTGTAACATGACAACTGAGTCAGTGGTGAAGCATAGTGGAGAATCCCCATCACAAATACCCAGAGCTGCAACTCACAAAGCTCAGAACTGCACTATTTTATAACTGAAAGAACCACCAGATTTAAAGCTGGAAGGGGGTGGTTAGGATGGCTGAGATTCTGCCAGGAAGTGTTTCCATACCTGAGATGTTTCAGAAAGTAAGTGCAGGGTAAAAAAAGGGCATATCTGCTCTTTCAACAGGTTGCCCACTGGTCCTAAGTATTAAATCCAGCTCAGAAAGCCAGGCTACACCAAATTTGCCTACCAACCCATGAGAGGATGGTCTTCTGGGACCATGGGGAGATCATTTACAGAGCTCTAGAGAAGCTCACATCTCTGCTACCAGCATTGGTCCTGCCCTGGGGGTAACTGGAGGTCTGAATTCTACAGTGCTTCCCACAAGGCTACAACTCTTAAGATCCAGATGCATAAACCTCAAGTAAAAGAAAGAAAAGGAAAGAGCCTAGTGTTTTACATTTAGCACTTCTTCCAGTTATTGAATGAGCACAGCAGATCAAATCCTACAAATCTGATTCTGACATCACTACATTAAATATATTGCACTATTGCTGTCAATTTAAATCAAATTACTGCTGATTTGAGTTAGGTGAATGAACTGTTCAATATGACTGCAACAGTCAGGTGGTTTGAGCGCAGTGTTGATGGGTCCTGTGCACATACTTAAACACAACAAAACAGATTACACCAGAGCCTGACTAACACAAATCTGGCATGAGACCAGGATCTAAGCCTTGTTTTTCTCTTTCATACAGCACCACCACATTTTTCAAGTGCTACTGTCATTAAGTTAAGATACAGAGCAATCCATCATTTAAAACCATTAAGTAAACATTTTTGGGTCAAAAATATGACCTTCCATATAACTTGGTCTGAAAAGAAGAGCACTTTCCCAATGTGGCAAAGGGAATTAAGCAGAAGAATGCATCACACCAGCAACAAGTAAATCTAAGTGCTTCATCACTAATTGATTATGATTTCTGCAGGATTTATGCTTCATGGTTGACTGCACATTCAAACAAATCACAACAATGAACTCATCCTTGTATTACCTACAGCCCCACCAAAATAACCTCAGTTCCCTCATTTCTCCTCACTGCAGGGCTCCTCAGTCCCCTACCAATAACATCCTTATGCCCTTTCTATTCTTTCTTCTCCTAGCTATATCTTTTATCAGCTTTGTTTAGCTTGCTGGTAGGCTGAGCAATGTCAAGACCTTTGTAGGGACCAGGACTACATGAACACAGTTTGACTGGCCAGGACATCCTATGTTGGTTGCTCAGTCAGTCAGTCAGTAATCAAACACATTTCCACAGCACAGTCCACAACAGTGCTTCAGGTGTCCTGGAAGGAGAAGGTAGGAGCAAGATGATGGTCAGGTAACTGTGTATCCTTATGCTCTTTCACCATTAACCTCACAGATCTTTTGCAGAAACTTTGTGTATTGGAGACTTAAGTCTCTGATATAACAGTGAGGAAAAGAACTGACATACCCACCTGCAGTGTGACTACATACATAATTCCCTTACTCTGAGAACTACCACTGATATCACACAAGCATATAAAAAGGTGATTTGCTCACACAATTTAAAATGCTTCCTGTTGTGCAATTTTCATGTAACTGCTCAAAACAGTAAAGTAATGCACAGTTCAAGCTGATAGAGATAATGTGGGAGTTGCAGAGGTGGGTATTACTCTCCTTCACTGACTAAATCACCTTGGCCAATGGAAGGACACTTTCATTAGCTACTCTTCACATGTCAAATCTAAAAGTAAAAATTATCTGGGCTAAGAATTACCTAGGGTCTTTTTGAAGCTTCTTGCAGTATTTAGAGGAAGAAAAATATGTATCCAACTCACAGATGGACAATCTTCTGTTAACAATAAAGTTTCTATTGCTTTTGCAAGTCCTGATGTAAATAATCACCCTTCAGCTCCAGAACAGACCTTCTGTGCTCAGGCTTTTGCTTCTATCCTGAACAATTGCTTCTTCTGCATTCAAGCCATAGGCACTGCAACTATTCACAGCTACTTTGAATTCTAGTCAATATTTTTGATGTTCAATGTTTCCTCCATTTAATTTATTTTGGCAATTTTAACGGATGAGTGAATGACACCAGTTGAATAAGTTAATTCAAAACCCCACTTAAAAATCAGTGTGTTCTGGTTATCACCTTCCTCTACTTCGGCTTCAGTGTGATTTTTAGCACCCCTGCTTCTCACAAAGTCCTAGACTCAGAAAATAATGCTTAAAAGTTAAACCACTCAAAATGGAAATAACAATGTTCTAAAATAATCTACTGCCTCCATCCTTTAGACAGTTGCTGCTAAAATAAGGATGGTGTAGAAGCAGAGAGGAAAATGGAACAGGCAATTATCTTTCATGTGTAAATCAGTAAGATTCTCTAGAAAGATTATGTATAGTTGGAAAATAAGCAGTCCAAAGGTGTATAGCATTCATGATCATGAAGATTTGGAAATACACAACGATTTTTTCATCCCATCAGGAGCTGAGGGTGTTAGTCAACATACCAGGATGCTATATTACCACTGGGTGCTCGGGTCAGTCCATCTGTACCATTACATGAAGATGGAGAGCTGTCCTCTGGTAATTAATACATTTGCACCTCTGTCTAATTAAAGAGATCTAGTGCATACATTCTCATTAAAAAAGAATTGTGGAGCTTTGCAATTTCTCCAGTTTTTGGTTGTAAAAGAACTTCAAACACCAGAATAATTTTCTAAAAGTAATGAGTTCCCCCATTCTAGTTGGTGCTGCAGCTCTGGTAATAAAGCATCTTTGCTAAAAACTGCTGTCTGCAGACTTGATTCATTCTGGTGGCATGAGAGAGAGAAATTCAGACTGGGAGTGCTCTGCAGGGAATCTGTGACAGTCTTTCATCAGCTGCATATTCTTGACTTATAAAAACAAAAGCAAAGGCATATTGTGAAGATCGTGGAGCCTCATTGCTGGGCTGCAGAGTGTTTCAGCTGAAGATTTCAGACTCGGATACAACAGCATACTTGAGAAAAGGGTGCCATATAAACTTAAAATCAAGTGTGAGATTTCTGTCTCCATTGCTGTCTGTACAAATCAACGAAATCTCAATTATACTCCCTCGAGGCATCTTGTGGATTTTGCTTGTCTCTTAGCAGACCCACTCTACTCCTTTGAAGTGGCAAGCGGAGACAGTGGCTTGCCTCTCTGGGGTAATAAGCATAATGAATATGTTCACATACAACTGCCTCCTTTCTTGGCATATCTGCAGGATACTTCCACCAGATTCTCAACCAGATCATACCAGTGCAACTCTTGAATAATTTAGACAGAAATCATTACAGCTGAGGAGCAAAAGTGCCCAAAAGGCTCCAGCAGAAGACTGGCCCAAGCAAAGTCTGCAAAATTTCTGTAAAGACACCTCAGAGAAATGTCTTCCGAAGGCAGTGCCAGGGCATTAAGCTCCTAATTTACATGACCTTACTTGGCTTTCCAAATTAGTCAGAATTAGGGAAGAGACAGAAGCTTGGGCTACAGCCCACCTTCCCTTTGCTTTGCACCTCATGACATTGCTGGGCCTCCTGGGAGGAGCAGTTGTTCTGCTCCTTCGAGTGTGGGAACCACAGGCATTTCTGGCGCTTGCATGCAGAACTTTCAATATACTCTCCGCTCTACTCACACCCACATTAAGCACAAAAGACAGTGTTTTCCATCAACACTTATCAAAGTGCCAGTACTCTGAGAAGAAAAACTAAGGGAAGAAGGGGAATTCAGCTAGGAAAATGAAACCACTGCTGTCAACCCATTGAAAACTCTTCTAAAAGCTTTTTTCTTCCATATTCCCTTCCAGAGTGCCAAACAAACAGTAATTAAAATATATATTATGCTCAAAGGCACAGATTATTCTTCCCACTGGATTTCTTGAGTGGTTCCTCTGTCTTCTTGCATCAGTGTTTCAAACTGTGAGCTTTCTGAGACATGACTTTCATTATCTCTGGGTCATTAGCAGCTCATAACTCAATGTCAGATAATACTGATAAAGAGAGACAAAGGGCAGACCCTTTTCAAATTGTGGAGCCAAATGTATTGCGCTGCATTGTGTAAAGTCAAAACTGTATGCATTAGTTACCAGGCACTGACAAAGCTGGACACTTGTCTGGCTAAGAAATTTGGATGGCATGGCACACTGCCTTCAGCAGTAGGATTCACACAGCTGCTCAAAGGCACACATTGACGGCCCCATTGAGTCAAAGATTGGTCTTCAGGGATCTTGGTCACCGGAACAGAACCCAAGACCAAGGTTAGTTTAGCTAGGGCAGAGTTGTAGCTTCAGCAAAACAATCTACAAATACTCCTGAAAACCCCAAACCTTGTATTCAACTGTGATCGATAGGAACCACGAGCCTCAGCAATGTGTTTGGATGCCCGCATAACCTTGGGGTTTCTGCACGAAGTGCCTCCAGCTACTCAGCACTTGCAGTGGGCTCCATGGGATCCAAACCTAACCCAGAAAACAGGCCTAGGATCACTCTTTTAATAAGCTCAGTATTTTATAGGGAAAGTAATTTTCTAAAGAGTATCCTAGTGACTAGCATTCGCTTCGGAAGGAAAAGACCAGCCCTGAGGTGTCTTGCACCAGATGAACACTCTGACTCTGAGAAGCCTGAGTCATCTCTCATCTTGGTTTTCATTCAAGCCATATGAATCCCACATTACACGCAACACCATAACACCACTTCAGTAGGAAAGGTTGGATGAACCCTTCCACACAACCTTATTTTCATGGGTAGGGCTCAAGGTACTCCCCGGTTCAGTAGTGAATGTGGCTTTAAATGTCCTCAGGCTGATGAGGGTGGTGTACCCACGTCACCTACCCCTTAGTCATAGCACCTAACTCACAACCTAACATGTAAAGGCGCTGAAGTCTTCCCGTTGGGTTTTCTTTAACTGAGGAAAGGACAGCTGATGGTGACTGTGTTCCTGTCTCATGTTCTCTGTGCAGGGAGCATGACTTTGCAACCTCACCCTTCAGGTAACCATGAAAAATACTTCTCCAATATTTGGGAACATGGTGCAGCCCAAAGACTGTTGGTTCTGTCAGCATCCAGAGGCTCTCTGGGACCAAGTCAAAGATGGCCAGATAAGGAGCCTGCTGAGAAAGTGAGTTTGGGGAATCACAGCTTTAATTCACCTAAAACTTACCAAGGTGGAGGTAATCTTATTATAGCTCTGGTATCATCTGGTTTTCTTGCACTCACCTGAAATATCCTCTTCCAGGGCATGGCCACCTATCAACAAACCTCACCAGTTGCCTGAGGCAGGGCTCCAATGCTCAGCCTTCACCTTGACTCACTTGCAGCTTTCTTGAAGCAACAAACAAAGGACACCAGAGTGTGGATATTCTCTAGGACAGCTGGCCTCTTAGGAAGCTGAGTTATTAGGCTGCACTGAGAGCAGTATATGCTTTTTTAGCTAAAAGAGCTTCAAGAAAAATAACTTTTTCCACATGACTTTCAGAACTTTGTTTTGTCAGCAGAAAAAAAAAAAAAGTTCAGTATTGCTAATTAGGGATTCTTTTTTATAATTTTCATGTCAATAATTTTTCTTTGCAACTTTTTATTTCTTTTTCTGCAAATAGCTATTGTGCTTTAAAGCCTTCTCAGTCGAATAAACTAAAAAGAAACTTCAGTTGTGATCCTAGACAGACACTGCCTAGCCATGTTTAATTAGTCTGGATTTTGTTGCTAAATATATTTTTTAAATAAACTCCACATCTTTGCAAGGATGCTAGGGGGAAAGGCTGAAAATTCAGTATTATATGACCTGCTGAAATTCTCTGTTACTCCAGTGTAACATGTCACTCTGTTAAAATTCCCCTCTCCCACTACATACACACCTGAACACATTAGGAAGGAAAGTGGTTTTAAAATTTGGAAAAACTCCTGATGAAGTTTAGAAATGGGGGAATGGGTCTGCCATTTTCAGCATGAAAAATTACAGAGACCTCTCCATTTTGGTATTAACCCTATGCTTGAGGCACAGATCTAGGTGCAATTCTACCAGTACTTGGTGAAACATTAACAACACAAATTTCACTCAGAAATAGCAAGGAAAGTGGATTGGTTCTCTGATGGACTCGTGTGACAAGGTTAAGATGTTGATCTGCCTCAAAGCTCAATAGGCTGTGGGTACTACAAAGCACAAAGTGCCAAAGGGGGAGGAGGCTGAATATGGAAGCTCTGAGGCTCCCAAGAGAGTTTCATGGGATCAGAGGAAGCCTTGTGTGCATAGGTTGACATGAACATGGCTTTGGATGTCAGGCCTCTACAATCAAGATGGCAGGGAAGGGATTTGAAACAAGAGTGCCTCCACTGAGAAAAGGCAGCTTGGACACTTTGGAAACAGAAAATCTAAAAGAAAAAACAGTTTGGAACTGCACGTCTCCTTTTTCATGATGAGTCTGCTTCCAGCTCAGTTTTCACCATTGCTAAGTGTCTCCTGCCTTCAATCTGGTGAAGTAAACACCATGATCATGATCTCAAATGTCTCCATCCGCCCTATGGCATGGAGTGACCTGAGGGTCTGAAGCTGAGGCAGCCAGGAACCCCCATCACCCTCCTGGAGCAACACTCATCCTGCCAGGCTGCAGAAATCCCAGCGTTGCTCACTGGGAGGCACTTCATCTCCAGTCAGGGTTTACAGTGCCATTTCTACCTGCAGTGCAGTCGGCTCCCAGGTTACTCATCTGTTCCTGAAGTTACTGTGTCAGGCTGGAAAGGCTTTAAGGCTATATGATCCTTAGCAGAAGAGTCACAATAGCGCCAGGGCAGGAGCTGTGTGCTGACAGCCCAAGCACAGATCACATGTCCTTAACCAAAATCACCAGTGAACACATCATGTAACCACACTTTTCCCCCAGCAAACCTGCCCTGAGACCACAAGGAGATTGCAAAGGGTGAACAAACTATTACACATTTCAGTACTATTTACAAACAGGTGTGTCTCACATATTATATAACTGTGCACGAAGAAAAGGGTTTTGATTATTTATGAATTGCAGAAGTAACACTATCAGGAATGAAAACAGCTCTGTTCTGAAGATTTTTGCAGCTGAATGGTCAGACCATGTTTTGTGATTATGAATAACAGGGAGGAGTAGTTCTTTCTTCTTTTCCTTTGTACCATCCACAGTGGTGCCTCTGTTACGAATGACAGGGGCTGCAAAGCAAGACTGTCATGAGATGGTTTAAAAGCAGAGATGGAGATGGACAGTTAATCCTTATAACAATGTTCTAGGTCTGACAAAACAGAGCCTGGGATTATAGCAAGGAAAAGAAGGCACATTCAAGAAGGTCTCTGTTTCATTTAACTAATTTGAGGTCAGGGCAAGGTAAGGCAGATAGAAAAAAGAAATGGAAATTGTTCTTTAAATGGTTTTATTAATCATGACAGGATCTAGTGCTGAGGGTGGGAAGAGATGAACTGTATGCTTTTTATTAGCGTTTTAAAACAGCCCCACCTTCAGATGAACACAGTAAGCAGGTTTCTGGAACATTCATAACTTCTTCCTTCATGGTTTTCTACATCCACTGCAGAAATAGTAAGGAGCACTGAAGTCTATACTGGTGAACACAGTAGCAAATTAAATGTGCTGAGTTCTAGTCCCTGTCCCTGCAGGGACCAGTCTGCAAACAGCCCACATCTGTATGACTTACTCCAGTTACTCTACAAAAATGGGTGGCCATTACCAAGCTGTTCATTTGGAGTTTCTCCTCCCCTGCACTAATTCTCAGCCTACCAGCCAGACACAGAAAGTGACAGCTGACCCAGGCCAAACTAAGGACTCTGCTAACAGTTCAGCACTATGGGCAATCACTTTCCTTTAGCCAAAGGGGCTGGAAATGTGGAGCCACATTCAGCAGCTGTAAGTAGGCAGGATCCCACTGGACCTCACTTCCAAGACAAATTACCTCACAGACAAATTTCATTTAGCTTAACCATCTTCCCCTTTCCCTATGCTTAAGGTGGGGCAGCTGGAAGTCTCACCCTGGTCATTTTATGCCAGTGGAAACTTCCAGTGCAAAGGTCCTACCTTAGGTCCCTGATCAGTGATGTAAATGGCTCTCCTGGACCTGAACTTGTAGTGAAGACTAGTTGGCCTTTTGGGAGCACAGAAGTGACTGGCCTTTGCTGTGCTCCTGCTCAGGAGTGGCATCTGGAGGAAATGGGGAAGGAACACAGACCGTGGGTCTTCAAGTGTGAGAATCACAACATTTGAAAAAAAGTTCTCCCACTGACAGGAGACAAAAAGGTGACAGCTGTCACCACACCCCTGTCATTACACTAGCAATGCTCTAGTCCCAGTTTTGGGAAAAGGATCCTGTCCTAGCCCCCTGTCCATGGAGTAGGGGCCCAACAAAGCCTGTTAAGCATTTGATCTTCTTTATTTCGTAGAGCACCAATGAAAGGAGCCGGGATCTTTGCCTGAGAGGACTCTGCAGGATTTTGGCTTTTCATTTTAATGGTTAAGCAGGTCTGAGTCTCAACCTTCAGCAGGGCTGAGGAGATCTGTGCAGATGGGAGAATGCTCCTTCTTTTCTTGTGGTAAAATTAAAATAAAAAAGAAGCTCATACATCATAAAATGTGACAATTCCCAGAGTAGGTCTTTTGGGACTCCTTCTACCAAAGAGTTGTAGCACTGCCAGGCAAAAGGAGAAATGATCTTAATCACCCAGACCCTAGGAAAACACTATATCTTTTTTGTGAATCGAGTTTTAACAGAAGTTATGCAGGAAGGACCAAGTCAAAAAACACTTTTTCCAGATGTCAGAAAGATTGAAACACACATGAGGGAAAAAAGCAGTGTTACGATCTTTTAGCTTGATATATCTTGTAGGTGAAAGAACTAATGCTGCAAAGAAAATGTTTGTCTAGTGCCGCTGAGTCTGCTCTAGAGTATAACACTGGTCAAACAGCATTTTCACCAAATGTTTCTTAGCCACTCTGCTGTGAGCATAAAGTACAGGGAGGAGGAGAAAAAGAAAAATCCAAATGTGAACACTAAGTTCTATTTACTGAGATAAAGATTGAAGAAATAGATATGGATATAGAAAATGCTCTTGAAATATGTTCCTTGTTATAAATAAACCATGTTGCCAGCACTTAAATAATAATAAAAAAAAATAAAATCCCTGTTGAGAGTCACAGGGGAGCAATACCATCGCTGGAATATCTGCTGATGCAGCTGAACTATGCTTAAGACATCTGCTGAGATGAAACTACTTTGTGGCTGGAGGTATTAGGAAAAAGAGAGTTACCTCAACAAAAAAATAGCCAGAGTGTGAAAACAAAACCACACCAAACCCTAACAGATGACACACTTCTACAACTGTGGCACCACCATACAGTAGTTATTCCATCAATCTGTCTGCCTTGGAATTGAAGCAGAAGATTGTAAAACAGGCTGATAAATGAAGAAACCTCCCCCACAGCACCACTCTCTGTTGAAACCTCAGATCCTGAGCAGACTCGCAAAATATTAAGAGAAAGCGAGGATCAAAAATAAGTGGGATTTGCAGCCAATTTATTCAAAGTGAGCGCCTTGCTCACTTGGCTGCCAAAGCTCTGAGTTCAGCCCCCGCGAGGTCTGCCTGACACTCCCTGTTGCTGTCGCTGGTACCCACTCCGAAGGCAGCAGCGCAGTGCCCAGCACTCGCCCCGGGTGGGGCCGCTGCAGGCGGGCTCAGAAGCAGGGACTGCAGTCAGCAGACATGCATTATTCATGTGACATGCACCACTTGACCAAGAGGGAGCTTTAAAACATTTTCCTTAACTTGGAGCGGCTCTCACTTTGCTTTGCGAGTGGTTTGATGCTGGCTTTGCTGCAGTTCCTCCTGTAGCAGCTGCAGCTACACCAGATCTGCTGCCTGACCAGAAGACATGTAAGAACTTCATTTTAATTAAACTGCTTTAAAAGTCAGCTTCAAAAAAACACAAGTTGTTTCTGGACTCAAACCATACCTTGCCTTTTGAAGACTGCAGCCTTCCATTTAGTTTTTTGTAATTAGTACAATTCTCTGCACTTCTTCTGTAAGGAAAGTAGGAATTCTTTTTTTTCTTTTAGTATGAACTCCTTCCTCCTACTTTTTGAAACACTGCATAATGATTACTAACCATCAGCCAGGCCTTCAGGCAATAAAGGTCAGACTGGCACACCTGATGCACATGTACATTACAGATATATTCCAGGAATACTGAAGAACAGGCACCCATGCTATGTCCAAACTCTCACTTGAAATAGCAGAGGGTTACTGCTTGTCCCCATCCTACCCTACACTCCCTTCTCTCCAATTTCTTCTCCTCCCACCTAAAATTATCACAACTGTTATGTTATACACATTTGTTGTCTCAGGTGTCACTCAACAAGCATTTTCACCCCGATTTGCTCTTTTCTCCTGATGTTCCCCCACCAGCATTGTAAAAAATATTTGCTAGCTACCATACTTAGAGTTTTTGTGTTCCCCTTTCCTGCCAGCATAATGATACAAGTTTCCTGAGTTCTCGGGTTGTCATGGGTTTAAAACATGAATCAACTATAGGATTATCTTTTATTCTTCTAGAAAAACTGGGGGGGCAATGGGGAAGGGAGCAATAAAAACCCTAATTTCTCAAAGAGTCCTAGATGGTGTCTTTTTACCTTTACATAAGGGTCAGGTCCAGATGTGCAATGCATTGACCAGCCAAGAAAGGGCCATGACTTTGCAGAAGGAGGATTCCACAGGTAATTTACCACCCAGTGGTAGCTCTTTTTTTTTTGATGTGAAACTTTAACTCCCTGCTCGAGCATTTTAATGAATCAACAGCTCAGAAAATGCTCGAAGCCTGCTGTTCACATGGAAAGCAGTGGTAGCCTCTCTGATTTACCTCTGCTCCCTTAAGTAATAACTCAGAAACTGAGGTAACTTCATTAATACCTACTTGACAGACAAAAAAGGTAATGGCAGCCTTGTCATGACAAGTCTCATTGTGGCTGCTGCTTGTCCTTCCTGCTGTTGCTTTCAGCTCCTCTTTACTGGGAAACCTGACTCATTCGCTACTTTTATAATACACAGTAATGCAGAGTTGGGGGATTCCCTGATGGAAGAGCTATTTTGATTCCCTGATGGAAGAGCTATTTACAATTCATTTGTAATCAACATGGTTCATACAGGATAGCAGGATTGTGAATATATATATATATAAAAATATATGTGTTTGTACATACTCTCTCCTGAATTTAAGGTGGTCTTTTATGGTTGCTTTTGCAAAACAAAATAGTAAGGACAAAAATAAGCTTCTTATGGGTACTTGAAAGTACCTCCACAAGCAAAATAAGCTAAAAAAGTATAGGCTGTATTTATTTTCCCCTGATGTATATGAACTTAAGAAACCTATAGGCCATATAGGCCTATTTGTACACAGAAAAAGCATACAAAAGGACATCTCTCTGAGGTCAGACAAAACACAAATATTAGCCCTTCTAAAATTATTGAAGCAAGAGGAGAGGTTCAGTATTAAGTATAACTTTTTGATCACAAATACAGAATAGGTGACAACATGATGCAGATGGCCTGCATCATGTTTTGATTAACACTTAATAAAAATGCTTCAAGTGCTCCCATTGTGATAAGTGATACACAAACATTCTTGTGGCTGTTTCAGTGGAGACTGTTCAGTGGGACTCATTGTTCAGCCTATCTGTATTGGTTGCTCTCCTGTGTTCTAGTTCCATGTATAGTCCTTTTGAGCATCAAATGCCAATATCAAATGCAGAAGGTTTTGAAAATCATTCAAGGAAGTTATACTTACAGCCTTTGCAGGAGTGCATTGGCATCAAGAATAACTAAGGACCTAAGATACCTGTTCCAAAATAAATTTCTTCAGAGAAAACAAGTGATGTCCAACATGGAACGTGATAAAAAAGAGTTCTTCTCTTCCCCGAGAATCATATTGGACCAGTCATGCAGGGAACCATGTACCATGCAGGGAACCATGTACCATGTTCATTGTGAGTAGAGCACATGCTCATCTCTCACATTAGAGAACATCCTATCCCAATGGTGTATTCCAAAGGCCCAAAGAGAAGAGAAGGGTTTTTATACAACTTATTGTTGCAGACTGGAAAAATAAAACCAGCATAAAGCAAACAAACAAACAAACAATACAGAGACAGATGTGAAGTATTTCCATGAATACATACATGCTGGTCTTTTCCACCCAAATAAATCTTCATGTTACCATAACTATTCAACTGATTTTACTTCAAAAGATATGGGCAGATCTGCAAACATTTTCCCCCCACATTTTTGTGGTTTTCACCCTTTCAACCCATTTTCTGCCATGGAATTAATTTACAAACAATGTGTGTTGTCCCCCAAATGACTGTATGTGAAGGATACCCTGTGCAATGAGGCATTTCATACCATTAGGGCCACCCAGTCTGCCCCTGGAGACACATCCTTCTGAAAACTTTGTTTATATTTCCATTTTTATATAGTATTTGAAGTTGCAAATTTTCTCTTAAATGCTTGGCATAACCTCTTCATTACTTCATAATATACTTCTCACACAAAATAACAGGCAAATAAGAGAAGAGGATATGAACATATTTTTTATGGTGTTTATGTCACAGAACATATGGTGTTTATGACACAGAACTGTCACAGAATAGACAACCTTTGTCTTTAAAATCCTTCTAGCATGGTAGAATTTGTGAAATTATTTTGATCAAAAAGCATTTGGTCCATATATCTTGATATGTATAATAGTAGCTCACTCATTCCTGAGAGTTAAATTATACCATTTTTTGACAGAGGAAAACTTTTTCAGAGGCAGTGTGGGTGGGGTATAGCATCAGGCACTTAGAACAGGGGATTAAACTACAAAAAAATGAAAAAGCTTAAGCTAAGAAAATCTTCCACTGTTTTAGGCATGTTGGCACATATGTTTGTTCACAACAAACACTGTTGTGAAAACATCTTGTTGTGAACAAACAAGAAGCATTGTTTCAGACTAGGATAGATATAGCTGGTAGACACAATTCCACACTATTCCTAGTACCTCTGTAACAAAATTTAAGGCAAAGCATTAGGGCTCACAAAACCTGCATGCAGCATTTGGGTACAAGTAGCCCTATAGCCCATAGACGTAAGTGTCCTGAACAGTCCAAAAATAAATGGTGATGCAAGTGCTGGGTCTGTTGCTTGCAACCAGCATTGCTGCAACAGAGCTACTCCAAACAAAAGTCCACACAAATTCCTTGTAAGGTTCTTCTTATGGGTTTTTCACTGCTGCAGCCAGCTGATCCCCCCCCATCCTCCTCCTCCTCCTCCTCCCCCTCCTCCCTCCCCCACCTCCCCCAGGTCTGGAGTGTGGGGCCCAGGTTTTGGAGGCATGTGGAGGCCATGCACAAGCAGGGGCAGCCGCTGGCATCATGGCCCTGGCCCACCACGGGGCAGGTACGAGGGCAGAGATGCTGGCAGAAGCTCCTGCCCTGAATGCCCATGGCAAGCTGGGGTGCACCTGGCCCCTTGCACTACAAGCAAAGCAGAAAATCAAGGATCTTTGTCTGTGGCTGAGTGTTATTTGAGACCATGAGCTTCACATTTTCTAGCTTTTCTCCATGACCACAACAGCTAAAACTCAATTTCCTTTTTAATTTGCTAACCAAAGCCAGGCACCTGTCTTCTAAAACTTGGATTTGAACTCCCCTTGTGCCCAGCTAGTCTCTTCCTTCTCTTCTCCTCTTCCTCCTCTCCCACAACACTCCAATGCTCAAATTTAGGAAGATTTATGCTTGAGTTGCTGGAGCTGGCAACATTATATTAGTAGCAGAAGGTGGTATTCGAGTAAGGGCCAAAGCAACACAGAATTGCAGAGCTGGATACAAGAGCAAACAGAAAAGAAACACATACCATAAGGTACTTTGCATCAGAGCTGGCTGCAAATTTTTCACCAAAGCAAATTTTTAGTGAAAATTGTTCTTTTTGTTTTGGTCAAAGAGAGATTCTGCATATGACATGTCCACTTTTGCATTTGGCCTTAAAATAAATGTGGACTACAAAATAAAAGATATTAAAATAAGCATATATCCCAGTTTTCCACCTAATTGTGTTTGTCAAAAATCTGTCAATTCCCAAGGGAGAAAGGAACCTTTTTTCACCCAGTTCTATTTTATAAGCCTACAGTATACAATATCTATTGTTTTCTGTGTTGTTAAACCTCTTACCATGGTTCAGTATTGCAGCCAGCTGTCAAGCTTGTGTTTGTACACTGAATATCTGTGGGGTAGATTACTTCATCATTTATGTGTATCAATTCCCCATTTGGAAAGGGAACATACCACATTTTGTCTTTTCAGCTGATAAGCACAGCAACTACTGTCTCTTACTGTGCTTGGGTACAGTGCCACTTAAAATGGGCCTTCAGTTTCAATGAGCATTAATGTTGTGCTAATGTCATGCAAACAATACAGAAGAATAGTCTTATTAAATTTATATTTCTGATCAGCTGCAAAGCAGGCAAAGAAACACATGCTCAGGTTATTTTTTTCCCCCAGAAACAGGCCTCATGAAGCAAATCTCCCTGGTTCTCTGACAGTGGAGGATGTCTATAAATCTTTGCATGTCCATGCTGTTTGATGAGCAAACAATGAGGACAGGGGTACCCTCCAGGATTATTTGTGCACTAGTGATAGAAATCACATTGATATGAGGCTAACTCATTCTTTCCTCTTCCTCCAACAGCTCCCCAGATTATTCTCAGTCTCTTTTTTTAAATCCTCTCTCAAAAGGATTTTATTTTTGCACCACCAGTAGAAATGTCCATTACATAGTGGTGCCATTTTATGGCACTGCTTTAAACATGCTTGCCATCAGCAGACCTGAGCTCAAGTTCAGCATAGAGAGGAGCTGTATTTGCAGGACTGTCATCTCTGTGGGCTCTTCCCAGCACAAACCACTCTGAATATACTGTCCATGCCCAGAAGAAAGGGTCTGGCGGGAGAGGCCCAGCAAGGCCTCAGCAGTGCTTTCCTATCCCATGCCCAACACAGGGAATGCAAATGTTGCTTGTGTGCAGGAGAGTTGGAGTTCCTTCCCAGGCAGCCCTTCATAGGACGACAGAATCCTGAATTGTCAATGCTGCCACTGTACAGAACCAACAGTGTCCTGCCACTTGTGTCCTGCTGGGCAAATCCATCACACAGCATTGCTGGCAGAGAGGTGTAATCCAGCACAACATCACCATCAGAAAAGGGGAAAAGCTCCGGGAGCAAAGATAAAGAACAAACTGAGGATGATGCAGTCTGCCTGCTTTATTCTAGTCTCTGCTTTCAGGTTCTGACATGGTTCTTCTGCTGCCTCCCCCTGAACCCAAACCCTCACACAAAAAGTAGTGCAGACCAAGCTCCAGAGGTGTGCAGAAACAGTATGATTCAGGACTCAGCTGAACAGGAACTGCAGCAGTCCCGGATAGCAAAGGATGTTACAGGCATAGAGAACTCCCTGCCTTCCCTGTGTATCTCAAGTCTACAGATCTGTAGCACTTGGCTTTGGTTGCCTCTCTGAACTTTGACTAAAGCACGTAACACTCATGAATCTGCAAAATTGGACTGAAAGTCTCCAGAGAAGAGGATTACCCAGGAGAATTTTAGTATTTCCTGCTTCCAGTTGGGCTGGAACCAACACAAAAACAGCTATAACAGTATTTGGCTCTGACATGCCTGGTCCCAGCCAAAAGGCAGGAAATTTAGAGGTATGTAAAGATGAAAAAAAAAATGGTGGGAGATTGGGGTGAGGAAGAGAGCTGAGCTTTTGAGAAACTGAAGGGGAAAAAAGATTAAGTTCCGTCAGTTCTTATTTGTTTCTAAAGGATTTTGCTAACCTGCAAAGCTAGGTCCTCCCCTCTGAATAACACCTGGACTTTTATACAAAAGAACAATCCCTGAAGGCTAGATTTTGGGCCTTTGGCACTGTTTTATACCTCCCAGAAGAGAATAAAACTGCCAAGTCAGACTGGGATCTAGCCCATAATTTGTATGAACTAATTTATTTATTTAGCTGATAATCACAGGCTTCCTGGGCCTGAGTCTCTTTACACAAGTACTCTTTGGAGATTCTACTGAATTCAGAGGAAAGCATCGTCTTCTCACTGTTCTTCAGCAGATCTGGCAATAGTTAGAAGGACTGCAGCAACCCTGCATTATTGCAGATCCATGCACAAATGGAGCACTTAAGAGAGAAACCACCTATCAAGGTAAACAGTGGGAACTTGCTTTGTGCGCACATCTGGAAATGAAGGGTTTAGATGTAGCACTTGCAGATTTTTTCTGCCTGTGACCTCACTCACCAGCATAATAAGTTGAACTTTGTGAAGGGAGAAGCTGGATCTGTAAGTCTATGTGGCATGAACACAGTCTCTCTGACTGCTGGCTGCATTGTTCTGTTGCATACAAAACAGAAAACAGACCCTTGTAAAACAAGCAACAGCTTCAATAGCAACCACAAGGCATCACAAGAAGTTTGTACCTACTTACAGCAAGGTGGCCATGAAGATTGCCTGGAAAGCCCTGTGGTTCTGGAGGTGCACAGCAAGGTTCCTCACCAGCCTCTCTGGGTCTCAAAGCAATGCCACACTGTAGTGTCTGCACTGATCAGCATGGTCCCCGCCTGAGAGCCACTGCTCTATGGCCACATTGCCACTGGCTTCTTCATCCCACTCTGATTCCACTTGAAATTTATATTCTTAGACCCAATCTACATATATCCTCTATTTTTGACTTCATTCTAGAGTTGGATAATCCAGTGTAGACCCGCTGCTTAAAAGCTCTTGTGCTATCATGACCTGCCATAATAAATATTCTGAAATGGTAATTTTTAGTTCACACCAGGGGATGAAGAAGCATCTTGATTCAAGCTGTATGTGTCTACAAAGAGTGTGAGTGCAGCACCACGGCTGCTGGGTAATTTGCTTCTCCAGCTGGGAGAGGAGGTGTTCAAGGAGAACAGCGCTGGCCAGTGCCACTGGTAACCCCAGGCACCAGCTGCATGCTCAGCCTGGAGCAAGTGGGCAGCGTGTGGGATCTCTGCAAAGTTCTTACTCCTGGGTCTTCCCTTCCCACAGCCCTCTGACAGATGGGACAGCTGATACTTCTTGACTCTTTGTGTATTTTGGTATGAAACTCAGAAATTTGGCCATCCTGCTCTGATGAGTCAGTCCACATGTATCTTGATAACTGGGGATGTTCATCGACTCCTGAAGAGAGGGAATAATCTAATTAGTTTTTCCCTAGTCATAAATTTGGAATTGTAACAGAAAATGTAAAAAACTGAGTGTTTCCAACTGGGTTTCACATCCCTGGAAGATAACTGCATAAATATTTGGGTAATGGTCATGTAATTAGATATGTATTTACCTGAACCCATTCCATTGTGGGAAAAAGGACTTATAGAATTGGTCTTGAGTGATAGCTTGCTTTAGTTTTAAAGCAGTCACCAAATGGAAACCCTTTTAAAACAACTCAATCCCAGTTTTCATTCAACAAAAAAGGAGAAAGCACTTTGAATACTAAGGGCCAAATTAGAAATTAACCTGCATATACAAAGAAGCGAAAAATAAAAGCCTTCGGTTTAACTTACAAATAAAAGCATAAATGCCTTTGTTTTAACCTTTCTGAAGTCTCTTACTCTGAATGTCATTTACACTGTCACCCAAATGCTTGAAAAGGAAAGCTTTCTTCCAGGATTGTGACCTTCTCTTTGTTTCCTGTGGTCTAGCAGCCCAGATTCACAGCTATAACTCCTACTGCACATGCTACCAGACCACCCCATTTGTAGCTTTGCTACATATTCGTCAAAGAAAGTGGGCAAAAGCTCTGCCTTCAGCTGTCTCTTTTTACTGGCCTCTTAACTTTGACATCTTTCACCACCTGGGGCTTAAGAGGCTCCTTGTAATCGAGAAAGGGCAAGTCCAGCACTTTTTTCCATGATCCCGTGCCATGCAGGTCCCACTTGGTTATCAATGGCAGTGTTATGAAAGTTCAGCAAGGCTAAACACTCGTTAACTACTTACAGGATTTTTTGGCTCAGCAAGTAAATCCTTCAACAGTTCTGCTTGCTTACTCTGCTATCCCATTAGACAGCATAACTTTGGGCCTAGACAAGAGGGGTTTTCACAATCTATGTCTTTGCAAGCAGAAAATCCTGAGTGTTTAGGGTGCAATTCTTACAGAGCTGAGATGACACAGCCTCTTTATGCACAACTGTTTTTCCCTTTCCAAAATCAGAGCACAACTGTGAGTGTAGAGGATCCTAAGGACTATAGCAAAATAGATAATAAATAATAATCTCACCTTCCCACATACTCTGGGGCTAGGAAAGCAGGATGGTGGTTGTTGTCACTTCTTTTTCTTGAGGAACACCTACCACCTTCTCCTTCAGAACACTGTGGTATCAGGGATACAGAACTAGATCTATTGGTGCCTGGGCTGCTTCCCTTTCAGTGAGCAGAGTTGTTCGGCCTGGGCAATGGATTTGCAAATTGCCAAGGACGAGAACCTCAGTAGCACCTAAGTGCTTCTTTGGCATAGTGAAAGCTGTGGTTATGCCCTCTTCATTCTCCCAGCCTTTGCTCTAGGCAGAATTTCTGCAGTCTGGATCTTCATCACCCTTTTCAATAGCAAATAGCCTTATCTTCAATTTCATACTCACTTCAAACTCACCCTTTATATCTTCTACATTTCTTTCTTTGGTTCGGATCCACATGACAAATACCAGCTCTTTTACTGACTGCTTTTTCCTTCTTATAAAAATTATAGAATAAAATGTAAGAAAGTGTCTGCCATGGTTTCACCCCAGCCAGCAGCCACAGCCCCACACAGCCACTCACTCACTCCCCCACCAGCAGGACTGGGGAGAGAAGCAGAAGGGTAAAATCTGGAGAACTCATGGGTTGGGATAAAGGTAGTTCAGTAGGGAAACCAAAAGCCACGTACACAAGCAAAACAAGGAATTAATTGACTGTGTCCCATGGGCAGGCAGGTGTTCAGCCATCTCCTGGAGAGCAGGACCCCATCACGTGTAACAGTGACTTGGGAAGATAAATGCCATCACTCCAAATGTCCCCCCCTTCCTCCTTCTTCCCCCTCCTCATATACTTAGTATGATTTCACCCAGTCTGGAATATCCCTTTGGTCAGTTTGGATCATCTGTCCCAGCTGTGTTTCCTCAGAACATCTGATGCAACCCCAACTTCCTACCAGGGTCTCAGTATGAAAAGCAGAAAAGGCCTTGGCTATACGTAATCCTTTCTTTGCAGTAACAAAATCATCTCTGTATTATCACCCCTGTGTTCAGCACAAATCCAAAACACAGCCTCATACCAGCCACTATGAAGACAATTAATTCTACCCCAGCCAAAACCAGCACAGTATCAAAAACTATAAAAAAGAAAAATATGTCATTAACTAAAATGCAACATATTCATTTTTAGGCCAGTTTCTTAGGAAAGACAAAGGTAACATTTGCTTCAGCATTTTCTCAATTTCTGCTTTATAACAGAAGCCACTAATTAATTTCAATAAAATTTGACAGGTGGAGAGAAATCTTAAAATATTAAGTTCCAACAACTTTGAAATGTTACGTAGTGCAGCTGAAGATATAATTTCAGCCACTGGGAAATCAGAGCTAAAGAGAGGAGAAATACCCTAAACAGCCCTTCTGCCTATGGAAAAGCTGCAATAAGAGCTGATCATCTCTCAGGCCATATGCTATTTTAATAATACTTCTCTAGGTTTCCATGTCCTACCTTTAAGCCATGTGTCTCATTTGTTGGGGTTTTCGAAGTATTTTTCCCTCATGTTCGGGGAAAGCACTGGTTTCACTTGTTGATTGCTTTAATTTTCCCTTTCATAAGCCAAATATCTGGTCATCCCAATAGTCTTGTGGGGAATTTGTCATGCACCATGCTGCTCAAAATCACAAACTTGGCCTTAATTTTTAGACCATTCACATACTGATCTATTGTTTCTGCATATCTGCAGGAGTCTGATATCTGGTAATAAATAAAAAGAGATATCCAAATGTCACATATTTCTTGAAGCTGAAATAGTCCTGGAACTGATCCATTAGTAGAGTTAACTTTGCATTATCCTTTTACATTACAGAGCCGAGACTACTATCCATATATCATGCCCAGTCACGTGAGGGAAAGCAGATGCTTGTCATTTCTTTCCTCACCATCTTGCTGGTACATAAATACTGTGTTCAAGCATTTGTCTCCCCTTTCTCCCATGCTAGGACAAGACCTCTGTAAAAAAACCCAAGGTTTGTCAGGGTGCCACGTGTCTGCTGTTTCCCCCATCAGTCCAAAGCAATAACAATCCAGCTGTGCTGGGGTCAGAGTCACTGTGTGCAGAAACAAAGGCAAGGTATGAACTAACATGTTGTAGGTGATCGCTCTAGTCAGGATCTGAGCTAAGAGACTGAGGTCCTTGACATAAATCCAAGCACCATATAAACTGTTCCAATCTGGTTAACCTGGTATCTTGCAACTGTCGTGTATATCAGTACAATGTGTGACTGTGCTAGAAAACCAGACCATGCAAGGAGAGAAGACACTTGAGAATGAGGGCTGCTAACACACTGCTAGATATTCAATGCAGGCAGACACCCTCATGTTCAGCATTGTGGCAGCTGGTCAGCCCATGGGCTTAACCACAACCAGCTGATGTGATGTTAAACATTACAGGCCCTGTCTGTGTTCAATGTTTAACAGCATGTTTAGCATTGTCTTAGTTACCAGGATTCCTCAGGGTTGTGTTTTATCATGATGAAATTTTCCAGTGTGGAAGAGATCCAAAAGGCTAGTGTTTTACAACTACTGGAACATAAGACAGAATATAAAGTGTCAAAGAGGAATAGATGGATTTAGCCAGTATGCTTGCCTTGTGGCTATTAAAGACATCTTCCTCCCACACATGATATTGTCACAGGTGCAATCCTGAGCAAAAAGGTCCTTTGTTTAGGAAGGAGGCGCTGATAGCAGGCATTTTTCCCTGCAGGGTCCTCCATTCTGGAGAAGCCTCCACCCTCTTTGTATGAAAAACTTCAAACTCATTGACTTGGGGGCATCCTGGCAAGATCCACCTGTTTTCTTAGTTTTTATTGGAGATGACAGGTTGAGTGAATCAAGATTTCAAGTTGAGAAAGCCTTCTGCTTTGGCACAGGAATTGTTACATTAGGGCAAATAAGATACTTGGATTTTTATCCATAGCTCTGTGCATTACCCAAGTGTGTGGAGTCATCATGATAGGTGCTTTTAAAATAAAAGTGGAGAAATAGGAGAAGATAACACACTATGTTATCACATAACTCCTGGAGTCTGAGTTCTCCATTGAGCCCCTTCCCAGAATTTAAGTAGCAGAACTATTCAGACCCAAAATCAACTTTGGAGAAGTTTGGACCTAGGTTTACAAGCAAGTTCTGGATCTGCCTCCTTTATCTATTAGGAAATAAAGTCAGTCTTTGATCAGAACCTTCCTGAACTTTGAGAAATTATGAATATGCTTCAAAAATGGACCTTTGCCTCCTTCAGTTTTTGTCCCCTGGACAGATGGATTCTAATGTGTTTGGTCCTCAGGTTCCTGGCACAATAGATCCTTACATCCTTGACAGCAGCTCCTTAAGGAACTTCAAAGTTCTCCTGCCAAATATTGCAAAAATTTTTCAATTCTGCAAAAGTAAAGCTCCAAACAATGCATCTAGGTATTTCCTGTGCCCGCTTTTGTTTAAGGAACAAAGGGAAAGAATGGAGAAGAATCCCCTTCCCTGAAACATTAAAGTTAACTAAAACAGGCAAAATCAGGGAACATAAAAGTAAGGCACCTCTCACTAGTGGCATGTCATCCTACAAAGCTGATTGGAATTTTAGCGAAAACAAGTTATCTTAGACACACATTTTATAAAAAATCACTGAAAAATCTTAATTGGAAAAATATTTTCTGCCCTTACATTTGCAACCATACTGGCTGTGCATGACAGGAAAAACTAAAACAGATTTGTACTGACACTGACATTCTCTGGCTTTTGAGCAAAAGAGGGCAAATGATACATGGTGGCTTGATCCAAAGATGATGAATGATGATGGAATGTGGCCCATTCACTGCATCAGGTGTAAGATCAGGCCATAATATTTCAATGCAGTCCCAAGCAAAATGTAAATAAACTATTATCTTAATCTCTTGCCTATCTCTGTAAATTGACCATGAAAGGTCCAGGAACCAATATTGACATCTTTTATTTAAACTGCTTTTTCTCATTACTGTGTTTTTTGTTGCTTCTTTAGGAAGAAGATGACTTTTCATGTACCTCTGAAAATCCAAAAGATCTCTTTCTTTGGGCAGCTCTTTTTAAAAACCCTGACTGTTCGACAGTCATCTGATGCAGATACAGCAAATTGATTGTTACATTATGGTCCTTTTCAGCAAGTCAGCTGCCTGATAAAACTTACCACCACACTTGTCACTTGTACATCTACGTCAAAGTGGCTTCAAATTCTGGAAACCCAAGACATGAAGACAGACTCTTGTGAATAGCAATGATGTTTCATGTTTTTTAGTGGGGAAAATAAGTCAGACAGAAGCCAGATGAGAGACCCAGCCACCCTTGGTACTCTCAAGAATAGATCCTGCAAGGGGAGAAAAGGAGTCTGTAGGAAAAGCTGTGGCTTTTGTTTTCTTCAATTAGCATCCCAGACAATTATGAGAAGTCAATGTCTGGTTTATTGAGCAGTTGAGATATTATCAAGGCTTCTATCAAAGCACCATCGTGTATACTGTGGTGTCCATAAAAGGTATCACCTTCAGGATAGCTTCAGTAAGTGAAAGGGTTGGAAACTATGTAAGGTAAACAAGACAGTTGGTTTGTTGTTTTTATTCCTGGTGTACCCACATTTACAGCTGCCAAAAAGCGGGCAAACTTTTGCCTCCAAAAATAAAAAGTGATTATACTCTGTCTAACCAGCTCTATCCTTAACTGCACCACTGCCTATCACAAAGAGAAGAAGAGATATGTATTTTGTGGTATTGTTTTTGGAAACTTTCCATTCAGGAGTTTGCAAGAATAATGTGGGTGTGTTGCTGGCGTGGAGTTGAAGTTTCATGAGTGTTAGCTCATGGTTGTGTAGAGCACCCCACTGTTATCTTTGTATCTTTCTATGGGCACTGGACACTGTTTTTTTTTTTATTCACCAGAATAATACAAACTCTCTCTGAAGGCCTGTTTCAGTACCACTGACATCCGTAGGAGCCTCTGCACAGGCTCCAATGGCAGTAATGATCAAGTCCTTTGAGGAATGATGGTCTTTCTCTAGGAGATCACCTTCAATCAGCAGAGCAAGGGTTTGTGCAATTGTGTCCACATTCAGCTATGTTTACTTGGCCTCAGACCAGTCCCTGTGACTCTTCTTCCACATCTGCTTTGCCCAGACTTTTTCCACATCATTAACAAACACAAACTTTGGTCCAACTTCCAGACTTCTGTGCAAATTTGAAGAGGGTGTCATATCATAAACCTTGTGACAGGAAGAGCAGGAGAATCAGCAAGGCTGGTTTGTTGAGGAATTATTTCTGGTTGAAGACTGAAATTCTAGCCTGTCTTCATTACACATGTATGTGAACAAATCTGAGCCCCATCCAAGGGCGTCTCACACTTAGTTCTCAGTGAATGAATGGTCTCTTACACTGGACTTTATTTTCATCTAGTTTTGTCACTGCTACTGACTTACTGCCTGATCTTGCCTAAGCCACTCTCTCTTCATGCCTATGTTTTTCTCCCCATCCTTCAACATCTTACCACTCGAGCTCTTCAGTGTCAGGGTCCAGGGCTTGGGCTTCACAGGGTCCCTAATGTGCTTACAGTGTTCAGCTGTGACAATAATTTGGAAATCATGGCACCATCACAAGACAGAGTAACAGCCCAACATGGGTGATTTCAGTGTTTAATTCCACAGCAAGACAAGAAGCACTGGATGTGTGCTTTCTTTGCACTAGCATCTGAATTCTCAATGTCCCTATGGGATCTGCAGAATGATGGAGGAACAAAAGTGATCCTGAGTGGTTCCCTCTCTGCCCCTCTGGGTTCCCACCCACCTCTCCCACCAGACCAGGCAGATGTGCATGACCACCTGCTGATGTGCAAGTTGCACAAGAGAAGGGGGCTGGATCTCAGCTTTGTGTTTCTCTGTGGTTTTGTTCCCGGCTAGCAGTATGGCACTAACCACGCACAGGCTTCCTGGCTCGCCTGTTGTTTGGAGCATCAATTATTTAGAGATTACATATGTTTCTAATACCTTTGGGCTGTTACCCAAAAAGACTGTGGAAATTTCTGAGTTTGAGTCAAGTATAGAATTTATGTGACTAGCAGAGTATACTCAACAATGTTCGTGGAGATAGCAAAATAAACCCATGCCAGCAACCCAAAGAACGGTCACAATTCTAACCCCAGGATAAATTGCAAGTTTCACATATTCTTTGTGAGTAAATCTTTCCTATAATATTTCTCCAAGTTGTGAAAAATGGTCACTCTTTTCCAGGAAAAAAAAACCTCCTTTGCTAACAAAATTGTGAGAAATAATCAGAACAGCCAAGTGAAAATTATAGAAACAAAATTATAAAATGACTGAAGCAACCCCCAAGCCACAGGTACAGCTGCTTTCTCCAATTAATATCAGCTCTCTAGAGGTGGCATGTTTCATAAATTAAACACTTCTTTCGTGTAAATATGTTAATTGTCTTTTGACAAGCCAGAACTATCTTCCCACATCTGGACAGCCCCAAGCCATGGCAGGGACACCACATTTTTTCGAAGTCTCACCTACTGTCACGCTTTTTAGGCATAGCATTGCTTTTTCACTGTATTTTACAGGTCTCAATTAGCAGAACGGGGCAGCAAAATATTAGCCAATTATCACAGACAAGCAGTTCTGCCTTGCAAAGCCTTTTCCACACTCAGAATTGCACTCGTTTAATTAAGGATGTGTTTTAAAATCAAATTAGTTAAGCCAGTGCAAACATTGGAATATATTTAACATTGGGTTGTATTGATTCAGCTTAGTGTGATCAGGAAATTATACTAAATAGATACAGAGCAGATTCAAATCAGTCTGAGTGCCACCTCTTGTACCAGTTCAACCTAATAATTTTAGAGTAAATTTTATATGGATCATATCCCAGTGTTGTGCCAAGGAGCATGAGCTGAAAGGGTGAATGAAAAAAACAGATAAAGGAACGTGATTCATGTCTGTGATACTTCAGTATAAGACTGTTGTTGTGGAGTTGTTGCTGGCTATAGTAGTAAAATTCAGAATGCAGCATAGTTTGATAGTGCCTCCTCTAAGCATTTTGTAAGGTTTCCAATACTAAAACAGGACAAGCTATTTTGGACATTTGGGTTTGTTGTTTTTTTAACAGGCCTGGCAGTAGTTCTCAGAATAATTTCCTGAGTTGCATACTCATTTTTCATTTTTTTACTTAAATTTTCTGAAAACTTCTATCATTTCAGGTCTAAAGAAAATAACAATATTAAACCTTACTTGACTCCTTGTAAGAATTATTGCTTTCTAGTCAAGGTTGACAGTCTTTCCTTTCTTACACAAATGAGGTAAGCTCATTTTATAAATTGTGTATTTCCATCCAAGATCTGCTCTTTTCATTCTGCATGGGAAAGAAAGAAAGGGGGGTCTGGGGATATTGCATTTTCAAATAAAATTTCCCCAAATTAAATCCTACAGAAGCTTAAGGTCTGAGAGAGGTTTCATGTGGTGCTTTTACATTGTAAATACAGAGGGTTCGGATTACTTACACAAGTTTTAGTCACCGAAAGCTCTGGCTTTAACAAAAAAGAAAAAAACAGAGAGAGAGAGACAACTCTGAAACAGCTGTAGCACTGTATATGAGTCACTTGGACCACGGCAGAGATGTGAATGCTGAGGCAGGAGTATCGCTGCTCTGCGAGCTTACCGAGGCGCCTGGTACCTCCAGGCAAAAAGTGAATGATGTCTGCTGGGCTCACAGTGAACACCGTGCTGCTGAAACCAAGGCACATCAGTGGTTTCTCGTAGCAGGGGGCCACCAGAGAGCCCGTGGGTGAAATAGCCCATCCAGCACTGCGGGCAAACAAGTACTGGGGCTGCGGGGCTGGGGGTGCGTGTGGGAGGGCCTGTCCTGGTGACCTGCGCTGGGAGGGAGGAACAAGACATTCTCCAGACAAGCTTGGGACAATGGAGATGGTCAGAAAGATGAACATAATATTGATAAATCGGGGCTTTTGGAGGCTTCTCTGCAAATCAGCACAGATGGCTCTGTCACCCACACCCTAGCAAAAGTTGTCATTTATCTCTGGAGGCAGCAAGCACGTTGCCATGAATTACAGAAGTTTGAGAGGCTCACATTAGCAATTGGGAGCTGGTAATTATTTACCAAGAAATGCAGTCATTACTGTCAGGTGATGATGACATTCCCCCACTTTACCCATTCAGTAACTTTTTGAAGACTCTGTGTGAAGTCTTTGGCAGGGGGTGGAATGAGGAGCACTGGCTTCCCTCCATCACGGCTACCAAAAATGGTGTGTATTTTGGCAGTGGTTTCGCTTGGAATATTCAATTCAGATTATTGTAATTTCAACATCTACTATCCCAAGCGTGTGGTGGTGCCACTAAACATACACATTTCCCAGCTATGAAGTGCAGGCCATGTCATTCACCACAGGAGTGAAGCGATTCTTATCTGTCTCCTGTGTGTGTACCTTTCAGATTAACTCCACCAAAATCAAAGGCATTACAAGGGTTTAAAAGTGGGAATAGGCCCAAGAGAGGCAGTAGATTATCAAGGATTTGAGATTGGGAACTGTGATTGTTTGATCATTAATAATTGTGTTAAATAAAGATATAGCACCATATTCTGGTTGCAACCACCCAATCCAGTGCCTTCTCCACTCACACAAATGGGGGGCAGCTGGGAGGTGGCAGGAGGAGAATGTTCTTCCCTGGGGCAAACAAAGCCAAACCCCTCTCCAATCACCAATCTCCCTACCCAAGGGGGCTATTTTGTCTGGAGCTGTGTGTAAAGCAAGCCCATGTGACAGTGTGTTAGGATAGAGGCCATCCTGGGACTCTGATGTAGCTGTTCCTTCTTTTTTATTTAATTCATAGCAAACACATATGTCAATCTCCATAGTATTAATTGAGAATTCACTACCATTGTGAATCTAGTACATTCTTTAGAAAAAGCCCTTGTGTTGCAGACAATGAATGCACACCTTCTGCCATTTTTCTTCTGTCCCTTGCATGTTCACTGTGAATATTGTAAATTCAGTCTACTGCTGAGACTCTCTTGGTTTCCCATTTCATCATGCATATAATCTTGTAGGGATAGATATCTTCTCCATTCTTGCTGCCTGGTTGTTTATTTGCTTGCTCATTTGCATGCTGATAACCTTTCAAATTTCATCTCTTTATAAAAGCATGTTCGGTCTTGGGCAGAGGAGCACCCTGAAAAGAATATTCATGCCAAGAAAAAGGGACAAATTTTACTTTGCTGAATCATCAAATCTCTCAGAAAAAATTGCAAGCCTCATCCTGCAAGAAACTACAAGTAGACAGACCACATAAGGAATTGCTCCTACCCAGGTACAACTTACTACACCCAGATCAGCCCAACAATGTCATTTTCCCTTGACCTTGGCCAACTAAGTGAAAATCCTTGCTCTTCGAGCAATTCTGTTTCAGTGTCAGTCTTTGCTCTTGAGCAGCCCCATTCAGCCAGACCCTGCACTGAGAGGTATGTAAATATTCAGATAAAAGTGATGACGACCTCCTCAGGGTTTGAGTCTTTCACTTGAGTTACTTCTGATTGCCTGTGCTACATTTTTGCTTTCTTGAAACCTGGCAGTGCCTTCCTGGGACTACGAACAAGAAGAGCTAGGCAGAGAGCCCAGGAGATGGGCCCTTGTGTTCCCAGTGACTGCACCCATTTGCTGTATGGATGCTGTTATACATGTGAATAGGTTACTGTGCCATTCCTGTCATTTCTAAATTTCTCCATCTGCATGGATCCTTTCAGGCACAATATTTCATATCCAGGTGGTTTTCTTTGTGCTTTCACTGTAATAAAATGTTATGAGGGAGCAGGGAAATATCTGCCACTGCCCCTAAAATGTTGATTGCTTTCAGTCTATATTTCTTGAAGAAACGTGTGTCAGAAGGCAAGTGAACATGTGTCAGGGAGAAGAACTAGCACTTAAAACCCACAAAAGAAGCAATTTATTAACAAAAATACAATGGGAAATACTTCAATAAGCAAGCCCTGGCTTCTTTTGCATTTTTAAAACATAAGACAATACATCTCTTTTATCTTCATGAAATATCTCTAGTTTGCCATAAAGAAAAATTTCACTGTCAAAAAAATACCTGAAAAAAGCTCACAGTAGATAGGAAAATTGAGCAAGTAAAAAGCCTTTGTCCTGCTCATTACTTTGTCATATTGACAAAGCTTTTTGATGTTACCTTAACAGCTGCACTTTTGATTTTCTCACAGGGACATTTTCATGCCAATGCCTAGTTTGGTGCTGTACCAGTGAAGCAGATCATCCTCAGCTCCAGGGGCTCTGAGCCCCTCCTCTGTGCTTGGCCACTCCCTCACTCCAATGCTGGGTTGTCATCTGGAGCAAAAGCCTGGTTTGTGCATCCCAGAGGTTTCTGGGAAGTGGGAATGTGCTTCTGTATATACAGTGATTGCTAAATCTAATGGTGAGTTACTTTGCAGTCTTTCTGACCAGCTGTAGATTGCTATTTGTATGAGTGTTATTCATGGATCATGCTTTGTTTTAGGGACATTAACCTGCCTGCTTCTGCCGGTGCCTTACTGGTAACCTTCTGTGCTATGCTCAGCTCAAGACTCCTCAGTCAAACACTCTTTGTAAGACTTCTTTTTAAATCTTATTTTATTTGTGTTTTAATGTCTCCTTCTCTTTCCTGCCCTCTCCCATACCCCCTCTCTTTCTCTTTTTCACCCTCTTGGCCTTTGCTCTCTGTTGTTTGTTTCTCTGTCAGAGAGGGCATCCACATCAGGAGCTGGGTAAGAACAGGCCACCTGTAAGCTCTGCACTGCCAAAACCTGTCCATGGTTTGCTTAGAGAGCCAGTGACCAGCTCCCCATCCACAGAAACAGCCCAGACAGCAGCTCCTCCCTAAACTGTGAACCAGGACTCCAACAGAAAGCCTCAATTTGTCTAGGTCCCTGTGGGTTGGAAAGGGAATAGGTAACTAGGAAAGCCTTCTCAAACTACCAGCACTAGTAGCAGGTAGGATCTAACTCTCAGGTTGAAACAAGGCAGAGTGGAAGATACAAATCCTGATGTAAGCTGGATGCTTCAGGATGCTCCCTCCACCCCTCCCACCATCAAACCTATAACCAACTTAACTCCTTCCTCATTAAAGCTAGGAAGAAGGAAGAGAGGAGCAGAAAGAAGGAGAGAGAAGGGGAGATTGTCAAGAAGGAAAGCAAGCAAGGAATTAAACAAGAAAGATACAAGATAAATAAAGACACACATAAAGAAAATATGTGTTACTTTCAGTTAATTTAGTCTTTTTTTCTCTCTGTATAGTTAAGTCACACTGACATGATCATGATTTTTCCTGGTTTTCCAGGCCTTCACTGACATTTTTTTCATTCCTCAGATCATTCAGCACCTTTTTTAAATCTTCTAATTCAAAACATTTTTCTTCAAATTACAAATTACCTTTTAGAGAATTTCTCCGCCAAAGTGTAACCATGTGTGTTTGAACATGATAAAAATATTATGTGGAAATATGGCCTTCGGTAAGGTACAGAGAACCATATCAAACTAGCAGTGCTTTCAGTTAAACATCTGAGCTAAAGGTACCTGACAGCCTCGAGGCATTTGGTGTTGGATAGTTGTTTACTAGGGCAAAAATGTCAGGCGGCAGTAGTTCAGTGTCAGGAGGAGCCAGATCTGTCATGTTGTTGACCTTTTATGAATCTGAAGACTGTTATTTCTCCTTTCTGTGACTTTTCATCATTTGTCTGCTTCCCTCAACAGGAGTCCTCAAAGTGTAGACGTGCATGTTGCATGTTTATACATGGACTACAACGTGCCTGGACTACAATGAAGATTGTATTGTATCACTATCTGATTAAACACTGTATCATTGCATCACTGTATTGCAAATCAGTGTGCAAGCACAAATTGGCCTTCTTAGCATAATTCAGGGGTAGAACAGGTATGGGGGTTGAAGGGAAAGCATGGTCACCAAGTTCTTCGTACTCCTGGCTGGCCAAGGAAAGCTCATGGAAAGTAACACACATGATGGGTCTGCACATAGGATTTTTCACTTCTTGCTGCTCTCGCTTGGGCTGTGACTGAGCAGGACTGGTGGCAATGATCCCCCATCTCCCTGATGTCTGGGTAAGTTTTCCACTACCAGGAGATTTCCTTCCGCCAGGATCTTAATCATCTTCTTTCTTACCCTTCTTCTTTTTCATTACCACTTCTTAATGGGAGACCTCTTCTTAATGGGAGACCTTTTTTTGGGGGGCAATTCTGCTTTCCAAGTCACCAGGCCCTATATTTCACAATCTAAACTGTTTATGTGCAAAGGCTTTTGCACATAATAAGTTGTCAGTCTCCTAACAGGTGTCTCTGCTTCATATCTCTTTATTAACAGGAGAATTCAGGGCATGAAACTTTTGTTTAACCCCAAAATTGATAACCAGCATGTATTAGTTTGCAGCTAGCAAGCATCAGGCTTCTCTTTGATGTTCAAGAGCTCATTTTGGGCCATTCATATGCACACACATACACACAATTTTCGTCTGTCTGTTAGCATTCACAGTTTAAGCTATTATTCATCTGCAACGTCCGCAGTTCCTTGTTATCCACTGTGGGATTATCTGTCCAGGAATAAAGCCTGAGCTGTGAGGATTTTCACTTAGCTGGAGTGTGTGTGACACCTCCTCTCCCAGCGGGCTCACTGGATTTCTGCTCCTCACAAACCCTTTAGTAGGGCTTCTGTACTGCACCTAAAGGAAATATGTAGGGACTAAGAATCCCTAACACAACTACAAGTGAAATTGGGATGAACTTGTCCAATGATGGGGCTCTCATGGGCTGCTCTTCATCCAGAACACAAGAAAATGAACAGCCAGAGGGAGGGTGAGTGGGATTTTCTGAAATTAATGAAAGAGATTAAATTTCCTATTTGTTTGAGTTTTATTAAGCCAAATGAATAGGCTCTGATCTGGTGGAAATGCCATGACTCAGGAAAAATTGGCAAGACCCTGACATGCTTCACATTTCTGACCCATTTGAGCATTCCCATCAGTGTCATCATCACAGAGCCAGTCATCCAACTAGGGAAGGAAAACCATACTGTGTTAGTAGCATACAGTCAGTAGCATTTTTCAAACATTTTCAGGAGAAATAACAATGTGCTTGGAGAGCTTTCAGGGTGAAATATATCAACAAAGTTATTCAGTAAAAATAATTCTTACAGTACTATTTACTGCCATGCATTAGGATCAAGAAGTAGAAAAGGACATGTGGGAGAGAGAGAAAGAGAGAGAGAAAAGAAGGCAAATCTCCTCCCACACACTCAAAAGATGCATCATTTCTGGATTGCTTCAAACTGAAAAGAACCCAATAATTATGATTTCACATTTCCAAGTGAACTAAGCCCAGTCTCACACAAATAGCCTCACTGTAGTAATATGCTGCTAGCCACTCATCCTAACCCTGAACACACTGTCCAGATCTGATCCAGCTGACTACTACTGCTAATTCTGGTTGTGGCTAGATTACACGTGTTTAGTTTTCATTAACCCTGTATCACTCAAGTCTTCATTAAAACTATTCTTTTTATCTTCTGTTGTGCTCATCTGACATCTCTTGAATAGTCAAAACCCAGATTGTATGTTCACAAAATGGGAGAAGGTTCAGGGATACCAGCTAAGAGTGATTTGTGTTGGCTTATGAAAGGATTACATTTTACAGATTTTTATTCATGTAAACCTGAGCCTGCTATGGTTTTGTCAGGAACAAAGCTGCCGAGTGGCCTTCATGTTAGCAAGAGTTTACTCCTGGGATACATGGTCCAAGTGCCTGCAATGCAGGCAGACCTGAACTCTGTTCCCAAAGAGAAATGAAGCAAAATTCAACTTGTACCGACTTTTCAAAAGTTGTAAGACCTTCCTCTAGGAAGCAGCTCATGTGTTCATTGTTTAACAGCGCTCAGAAATGCACAAGGACAGAGCAAGGCTCAGGCTGACTCCCTGAAGCCAGCTCTGCACCCACCCTTCCAGTGGATGGACACAGAGGGGTGTTCAACTTGGAAGATGATAAAGGGCTTTTAGTTCAGTGACCCTGTCTATGCAAAAGGCTGTTGCAGCAAAACCCTCTTGTAAGAAATCTTGTTCCAAACCAAAGTTCATTTAGCAATGAGAAAACTGCTTGAAGACCAGGTCCCAAACACATACTTAGGTCAATGCATGCAAGCAAATCTTTCCATGTCAGAGGACTTGCTCCCAGGGGTTACTCTCCTCATGTGCACAGGCCACTGGGCAAAGGCATTTGTCTTTCAGCAGAACAATGAGTTCACAACCCCTCAGGAACAATTCTGGTTTGTATACATTTTCCTTTATTTTTGAAGCAATATATCAGCTTTTTCAGTGTCTCCCTGAAAAAAGGAGATTCCTATCTGACAGAGCACAGCAACAAAAGGGAACACAGAGATTTTTATGGCTTTTGTCATCTTTTAATATTATTTTATGAACTGTGGTTATAGCAGTTTCAAACCATAGCCATTGCTTGCTGCTTTGTTTCTACTTATCAGATGCAAAGCCAAAACTAAAAGAAAAGCTAACATGTTTGACATGCTTCATCCTGTGCAAGAGAACAGCCTATAACAGTTTGGAAGAAAACACTGAACTAAAAATATAAGGAAAGAAAGAAAAGGAAAGGAAAGCTCTTGCTTTTATAGAATTATTATTTGAAAGCAATGCTATATGACTCTGAAGCTGAGTGGTGTAGCTGTACATTGCACAGAGTAGTGTATGCCTCTGATATACTAAACACTGATATCTCCTTATAATGATGTGTTAATGCAAAGGGAGTGATTTTGCAAAATTTTATGCCTTATTAAGGAAATGATTCAAGCCCAGGAAATGTGCGGGTTAAGTACTTGCTTTCATAAACATGGGTTATGGTGGAAAAAAAGATTTTAGATATTATGTGGAAAAATGCAGTAAAAAGCGCTGAATTAGCCCATTCCATTACATTGAATTGTTCAGCAATTATGGTCATCCCCCAGCCTAGAAAATTAAAGTATATGATGAAAACCCAATCTAAAGATATCCACTGCTGTGCTACGGAAGACATAGCATCTCATGCTTTAGAGTCACTTTAGGCTTCAATGACCAGCCAAAGTTGCCCGAGGAACAAATTTAAACTAGCTATAATCCCAGCCTGGGGGTGCCCTCTGCTCTTCGCTTTCACTTCTCACACCACTCATACCAATAGGAATTGCAGCAGATTTTCAGGGGCTCAAATGTGTTCTTCATAAGCAGAAGATCTCATACAAAACTTTGAGTTGCAAAGCAAGAGCAGTCTTCTCCTCGTCCCAGAAGGCAGGATCAGACCACCAGGCAGAGTGAAGGGGATGGCCCTTCTTGCTGCGGAAGGAAATTGTTGGGTGGGGTGGAAGAAATAATTTCCAAATATTTGTTTGAACTTGAAAGCCACTTTGTATTTCACCGCTTTCCCTAGGCCATAATGTTCCCTCCCCACAGCCATGTCAGTGCTGGGGGTATGTAAATGAGCTCTCACGGATAGCTCTTCATGCACATGCTTGAGCAGTGTCTGCACGTCCCTCCCAGGCTGAATCTCAGGGCTGGTTTTGATCTAGTATTTACTGGAGACATTCACACCTATTGGGTACTAAATTAGCAGATCTTTCATCTCCAAAAGCCACTCATTGACTCTTCTTTCTTGCTTTCTCTCAGTTGCCTCTCCCCAAAGTTTAGAGGCAGTAACTTCAGCCAGATTCTTTTTTCCTAAATTTAAAAATAATAATGTGTCTCCTCGCTATAAAATGTCTGTCTCCTCCACTCCCAGCCTCCTGGGGTTGCTGTGGGCATGGCCTGTAAATTAAGTGGAAGCACTCGGCCCTCAGCTCAGCTCTAGTCAAACATTAGCAGCAATGTTTACCCTTGTGTAATCTTCAGTTTTGCATTAATTTAATACTGCTCAGCACTTTTTAACATATTCAGCAAATCCGTGGCACGTAGTGCTTTGTGTCTGTATCTGCCCCATCAAACCAGGTTTTGATTTTTAACCAAACTCATCAAAGTAAACTCCTCACAATACTCTCCCTCTACTTTGATCTTTGCATAATAAAAAAAGATATGTTGCTTTATGTGGTAATTCAGCTATACTCTGAGGGGTTTCTCCCTCTTAACTTCAAAGACAGCAAATAGGAAATTGTTTTCATTTTTCTTCCACATTTAACAAACAACATGTTCTAGTTGGTTTTGAGCAGCAGAAGGTAGTAAGCATCTCCCAATTAATAATTCCCAGGTAATATCATGGCCTCTTGGAAGCATGGATCTCAAGAAATTCAGTTCATAACATAAGCAAATAAAATTCTCTTGGAAGGTCTGGCTAAAGACAGTCAGAAACAGAATGGGCACACATAATTTTTAATCAGTCTTCTCTCTTTGAACCTTCTTCTGAGGAAAATAAAACAAACAGAAATCTTGGAGTATGTAGTTATAAAGCCACTCACCTCCTGGCTTCACAACTGAAAAATCCCACTGTGCTGGAAAAATCAGGCACACAACCTGGAGATCTCACCCGAGCCCTGTTACAGGCAATCCTATAGAGAAGAGGGAAGGGATTTTGTTAAAGCAAAGACTGAAGTAAAGTCAACACCAGACCTGGAGCTCTTTGACTGTCCCAGTAAATAAAGATCCAGCATTTCATACCCACCAATACTCTGTGACTCCACCACACAGCAGAGTGGGCCATCAGAGTTGGGTTTCATACCCACCAACTCTCTGTGACTCCCACCACACAGCAGAGTAGGCAATCAGACTCTTGCATCAGCATTTGAATTGCATGATCTTTTCTGGACTGGTGAGGTACATCAACACATGCATCATCCCACCTACACCTATATTAGTAACTCTGCAAAGATCAATAGATGTGTGTTGAAAAGATTTCTAGCTCTTTGTGCTTTCATCATGTGGGGGCTCATGCAGGGCCTGGAGAACAGCAGGAGGAGCTGGAGGCAGTAGGGACTATTTTCACCCACATCACAATGCCCTGGTGAGAAGCTCTGGCAGCAGCATGGGCACTTAGGTTGCAGTTAGAGGCACAAAATCCAGGAAAAAGAGCTGCTTGAGCTCCACCACTTCCCCTTGCATCTGATTTTCCATCAAATCACCCTAGCTGTGCTGCTCCCACCCCAAGGACTTGACATGTCTGAGCGCGGCCCCCAGGGAGGGGGAGGCTGCACTCAGACTTTGGCATGCTAAATTTAGCACAAATAGCAAAAATCCCAGAGCAAACAAGGGAAAACACAGAGCTTGCTGTTCCTTGTACATGAGACAATTCCCTTCAGCTTATTGACACACATCTCTTCCTTTCTTCTCCCGTTTAGGGAAGTGTACAGTTATGTGTGTGGCTGGGAGCTGGGAGCACCAAGCCAGTTCTGCTGGACGGTACCTGCTGGCTGAGCACTCCCGGGGGACCCCCTTGATCTGCTCACGCCTGTCTGGGGCCCTGCTCAGGTCAAGCAGATTAAGGAAAAGTCAGTGAGAATTTAGGCATGCCTGGCTCCAACAGGCCATTTGCACCAATTCACAAAGGGAAAACCTTGGAAGTGTTTCCAAAAATACAGGCCAGTCGTGTGAGTTAAGCCTGCAAGGGAGCCTAACGTGCAGATTTTCCCCATAATCAGGGTTTACCTCAACTCTGTTTATTCTGTAAACTCTGGTTGCTCAACAGAAACAGCTCATCACGCTACACCCTGGCTTGACAGACATGCATAAAACTTTTGTAAAGAGCTAAAAGTAGAACAACCCAGCTGTTTCTTTCATGAAAACTGTTGTTAACAAACTATCTCATAATTTTCCCCGAGCATTTTGGGGGGAAAAAAGAAAGACATTAATAATAATTACTTACAGTGGGAAGCTGCCAGATTGATGGCACTGAAAAGGAAGGGAGTACCTCAGGCCAGTATCTCAGTTACCAGTGTGAATAGTAGCCGCATGGCTGCCCCCACAGCCTCTGGTGAGGGAGCAGAGGAAGGAACCCAGGCTTTATCTTGGAAAAAAGGGAATTATTCAGAGCAAGACATTTGCAAGTGAGCTTTCACTTTTCTGTTTTTTTACTTTTCATTTGAGGAGTGAATTTTTGCAGGGCACTTATCATTTCAGAGATTTATTTCTCAAAATTGTTGAATAACTCTTGGCCCACACTGCATCCAGAAGCTATTCTCGCTGAGGTTGCACAGGTTAAACAGAATGAAGGAGGTTAGTTCTGGGTGCAGGTTGGGGCTGGAAGTCACTAAAAGCAGAAGGAAGAACTCATGCTGGACCACTTCCACTCCAGGGCTCAGCCCAAAGTTCAAAGTGGTGCTATGTGTCCCTTAGCTGATGAGAGCAGGCAAGAGTTCAGTGTCTGTGCAACACAAGCTGAGTTTGTGGCTCCTGTGCTCACTGGTCTGTGTCTGTCCCTCCGTGCAGTGATATCACATCAGCTGTGCTGCGTCCCCGCAGCTACCAGTGGAGGAACAGAATGCACATGCAGAGGTGGCCACCAGGCTCATTATTTTTCTGTCCCTATCACTTTTGTAATCAAGTGTCAGGACTGAACATCTGTATTAATTTTTTCAGCATTCACTTGGCTACTGAGGGCAAAGTAGCCAAAGAGGGGCATGAACAGCATCAGCACAAATTCTGTTCTCAGAAAAAAAAAAAAAACAGTCAAATATTTATGAGAAACTAAATCCACGCAATTTTTTCTTGTTTGATGTTACTACAGGATTGACCCACCAAAAGAGCGTGGAGGAGAGGCAGTGATTTTCCTGCATCAGGATAGCTAATAAATCAAGGGCAACACAACCTGGATCAAATTCAAACCACTGTAGGCTCTTCCCCATATTACTGCCAAACCCTGAGCCACCCAGTCCTTCTCTGTCTCACCCCCCAAATATATGTTTAGATTCCAAATACAAAGCTTAATTGTTTATTAAGGAAGTGGTTATGATGGGGAAATAATGCCATTGTGGAGGAAAGAGCAGGGGAGTTTTACAAGATGCAGTAGAATTTATCATCATCTCCTCCAGATCAACTCCCTTGCTCCTTTGTTCTTTCTTTGCTTTTGCTTTAATTCTTATTGAAATAGAAGTCACTTCTCTGGCTGTGGACAGGATGGTATGCAAAACCCACACAGGATGACTGCATTGTATTGATATCATGAAAAAAGATCAGCTTTCCTTGTATTCATAGCCCTGTGAGACCTTTGATTAAACATGTGGCCTTGTTTAACCCCTGCTTTATTCTCCCAGTGCAGCTGGTGTAATTACAAACCAAACATATTTTACACCCTTCTGTAGTGAATTGATGTATCTCCTGTTAAACAGAATAAAGTCACACATGGAAACTGAGGTGAATTCTTCCCTTTGAGGGGCTAAGTCTGTGAGCTGGTACCTTAACAATCTATTCTATGTAATGATACCATGAAAGCAACACAGAAGTCTGCAGTCACATATTTTGGCTGTTCAGATCCTAGCAGCATGTTAATGTCACCAAAGAAATCTCTCCACCATGTCCTGTGGAGCTGTACCTCAGACAGGCTCACACTAATAAACTACTGATTGCAGAATCAGAAAATTCCCGATAATGGAGCAAGGCGCAAAAAACCCTGGCTTGCTCCTAAATCTGCAGTGCTCACATCATGTATATCTTTATTCAGTGATGCAGGATGACTCACAAAAATGTTAGCTCAAGATGTATTTTAAACTCCTGAGCTAGCACTGTCCTGAGAAGAAAATTCTAATTTTGCTTTCTGTGGGCATACTTCTGAGAGCAGATTATAAATCTGAGTAGTGAAAATTGCTCTCTCTTTTTTTCCACACAGGCAGTTTTGGAAGATCAGGATTTTTCACTGTAAAAACAGCAAATTGCCCACACAAACAATTTACATGCACACCCAAAACCACACACCCTAAATCCCATGCTCCTGTTCTCCACCCTTTCAGTGTGTTGCTCTCTTCTCTGGTTGGTCAAAGCTTGGCTTTGTGAGACTGTCCCTAGCTTTGCAACAACAAACCTAGATCTTTCTACTGAGGAAGAAAACATTCACTCTCTAAAACCAGCAGAGCCTGTTCCATTTCTGCCCGGTTGCAGTCAGGACCACACACTTGGGTGTTTCCACTGGAAGGCTGAACAGAGGCCATTTTGAAGGTCTAGCTTTGGATGTCAGGCATGAAAGAAGTCTGGGGAAATTTGGTTCCACTGTGGGACACAAGGCAGCACTAAACAAATTAGAGCTTCCAAAGGGAGTAGCACAGCTGCCTTCCCGCTCTGCCATATCCAGGCTGTCTAGCAGGCTCTGCCTCTGCCAGTGCAATTGCTCTTCTCCTGGGAACCCCTTCCCTCCTTTTGAACCCAGCTCTAGGTGATCACGTCAATCCCACCTTCAGTCCCAGGGCCTCATCTCCTGTTTACTCAGCATGTCTTGTTTGTGTTTTTGGAGCATATCAAGTACTTCTCTCAAAAAATTAAGTCCATGTATGAGTTTGGGAATTGCTGGCTTCAAGGACTGCTCCCTATAGGCAAGAGGACATCTGCTGTAGTTTCCTACAGTACGCCTGTGCTACCTTCCTGTAGTCTTTCAGAATGAGTATCACAGAAGAGTTGAGGTTGAAAAGTACTTTGAGAGATCCTCTAGTCTGTACTGCTCTGGTCTCTTGTCCATCTCTGTGGTCCTCTATTGGACTCTCTCCCCTAGGTACCTGTCTCTCTTTTACTGAGGACCCCAGAACTGGACACAGTTCACTTCATGAGAAAGCCATACTTTCAGTGAAAAGCAACAACAAAAGACATGTCAGACAATGAATTCTATTTACGTCTGTTGGCTGGATGAATATGGCTAACACAAAACAAATGTCTCCTTGGAGGGAGTGAAAGTACATCCTTCTCTTTTAACCAACATTACATCAAAGGCAATGGTAAAATGGGTTTCCTTTCTGACAAGAGGATGTTACCAGATCATGGACTTCATTTCCAGAGATCTGTATATCCCTCAGCATTTGTCTGTAGTTTTCAAAATTAGCCAGAAGCAGAGGATTCGACCAGATTCCAGGGGAGGTCTGTCCCCAGAAAGCAAATGCATCTGTGCATTTGACCTAGTTATCTGCCTTTTTGGCACCCCTTATGCACAAAGATTTGCTCTCTGGCCACTCCACGTCAATGAAAATGGGACCATAAGTCTGGCTAGGAGCCAGTGGAATAGACACTGCCTATGTCTGAGGTTAGCTGTCTGTACTGCTTGACTGCTAGAACAGACTCTGAGATTTTTCAGGCCAGCCAGGCCCCAGACAAGTTTCAGGGACATTAAAGAGGCCATGACAGACACACAGCATGAAAAATTTAGGCATGGCATTTGTCCCATGCTAACTAGCACTTTCTCACTCAATTTCTAGGCATGTTTCAAGGGTTAACATGAGGAAGGGGCTGTTAAGGTGGGGAATTTGGACAGGTGCCTCTTTTGGGCACATGAAATACGTAAGTGGGCCATTCTACAGCAGTAAATGGTCCAAAGGACATTTTCATTACCACAATAGACACACAGCAAGATGAGCCAGAGCAGGGTTTTCAGTGGTTCCCATCCCTAGAGATGTTAGTCCACGCTGCAAAACCCCTGTGAGAGACAGCATGTCTCTGACTCCCCAGCAGTCCTGTGGCACCAGCAAGGAGGAATGCATCTGGTCCAGAGATGGGCAGACAAGGCAGAGCATGCAGTACACCAGAGACAGCAAGTGCTGCTTCCCCATTACCACAGCATGAATGCAATATTTCACCTCCTGCCCACTCCATTCCTCTTTAACATAATACGTTTTAAATGGAGGATGGATGTTACAGGAGTCTTAGCCATGCTATGTCAGCCTAGACCTACCTTGTCACCTGGGCACATTCCCAGGAAGGAGGAAAAACACCAACAGCTTTTTAGAAAGATGTTTCAGCCTACCTTGGTCCCCAAATCACCTTCTGAGAACTTTCTCCACTGAGTCCTAAGGAGTCTTGGGTGGCTACCACCATGTCTCAAGTATGGAGGTAGATAAACCTTAGAGATAAACCTAAGGCAACATTTCTGAGTGATATCAAATAGAAAAGGGCTCTCCTCTCCTCCAAGTCCAGAACATGCACTCCCCACATCTTTCAGACCAATTGTACAAACAGTGCTTGGCATCCTTTCTACCTTACATCCCACAAAGGGTCTGAGCAGAACAATCAACCCCCTCTGAAACCTGGATCTAGCAGGGGATTAGATGACCACATCTCACCTTTTGTGTTGGAAACTCAGCATGTTGGGAGATGTCTGGGCAATGCATGATCAGGCTACTTCTTGAAGTGGGGTTTCAAAATCTGCCCACACTGGCCCTATTCTGCTTCCATTTAGTAGCACAAAGGTTTTTAAATCCATCATCTTTTTTCAGTAATTAGTGCATAATGGTATTCAAGCAGTATATCATAATTAGCTTCTCCCCTGAGACCCTTCTCTGCCCCACGCAGATTCAGAACATCTTTATGTTCTTCTAAAAGGCATTATCCTTTATAGTCAGGCATTTTGGCTTCTTTTTCTCCCCTATCCCCACCCCAACAGAAGCTACCTTCTCATGAGTCAGTTAGGCAAACCTACAGAGTGTTGCCTGAATGTAAACCTGAAATCCAGTAGCATTTCAAAACAGACCTGCCACTGTAGTCGATGCAAATGTTTTCCCCTATTTGAGCCACTTTCTGTAGTGCACAACATTATGAGCCCATGTAGTACTTTCTGCACAGCTTACCCCTGAGTAACTTATTCTGATCTCTGCTCGTGGGTATCTGGTTTGATTTTTTTCTTTTTTAATATGTTTGTTTGGGAGATGGAAAGAATGCTCTGGGTTCTGAAGAGGCTTTATTGTTTACTTGAACCAAACTGCAGATGTTTTGTGCAGACATCACACCCATCAGTACTGGAGTCTCGTGTTTTCCTGGGAAGAGGAGGGTTAATTTGCCTCAGTCCATCCGCTAGGCATAAGGGAAGAAGGGGAGCTATCATTTCAGGGGACTATTCCTATTTACACCATACATTAAAAGATAAGCTTTCCCAAAACACACCATCCTGCTGCTGAGCTTGGGGAGGTTTTTGGGGGGTCAGATTAAACAGGGTTGGACCTTGGCTCTGCCACTCCTCATTCATTATGTGCATAATGTTCTTTGCTCTTGAAATTTATTTCAAGGTCAGAGAAACTTACCTTCTGTGTATATTGGGTTGGGGCATGTTTTGTTAGGAAAATTTATAAGATGGCTTGTTTTAACAGTTGTTACTGTAGATTGATTGGGTAATATTTACTTGTGCTATAATTATCTTATTTCATAGCAGTGAATGTAAGGAGGCAGCTAGGCATGCTGAAACCAGAATAACAGAAATCAGAAGATTTGCAGCAGGAGGCAAGGTGTTGTACTGTATATACTGTTTGTGTCTTGTTATTTATATCAAGCTAAACTTGTTTTTCCAGCTATTTGTGCAAATGACCAGCTACCCAATAAATTACATCATTTCCAGCACTGAATGGCACCATGACATGTTAACTAGGAATTTAAGCACCAGAAAATAATCTTGACTGACTTGAAAGTGCAGCTATAAAAGCCCAATGAAAGCTAATTTTCTGAGGCAGGATGGGGAGGGGGATAGGTAGGAAACAGGCAGGAGGAGGAAAGGAGGGAGCAGGGTCGGGAAACAGACAAAAAGAAAGCCTCATTCTCTACCAAATTCACATTCACAAGTTTTAAAATTCTAAGTCTATAAATATATTCCCTGTAGATATTAATTTGTAACTTGATCAGTCTCTCCTTCCTTGGCTGAGCTAGCTCTGAGCCCTTCTTATGTTTTCAGGTGTAGACAAACATCTGACTGGAGGTGAACTGCAAAGAGCTGGTGCGAAACTAAATATGTGTAACTATATGTGGCAAATCTCACCAAACAGAACTGTAAAAGCAGAGATGCATTCCCCACTTTTATTTTAAACCTTTTGTAAACAGGAGCAGGTTAGTAGGGAAAGAAACAAGAATTCAAGAACTATCTTGGTTTGGGTTTTTTTTTTTTCAGCTAAGCAGTTAAACTACTTAAACCTTTATGCAAGCAAACAACCTCACAAAAATACCGTGGTCTGAGACAACAAGACAAGGAATGACTGACACCTGCCACCAGCCGGCACTGGGGCAAGGCTGAGCATGTCACCAGGCACATTGGCTCCCCAGGACATCCAGCCCAGGTGGGGCTGGGTCCTGCTGGGCCTTCCTGCAGCCCACTTGCCCTGGGTTTCTTCCTCTAGGGCTCACCCTGACATTCACTGAGGCAGTGAGAAGGATCCCTGAGCCCTGCAGGACAAGAGGAAGCCTCTTCTGCTGTGGTGGCATCCCTGTAGGTGGTCCCAAGGCAACAGCCTGGGAACGAAATGACAAGAAGGATCCGTGGGTGAAGGAAAACTCTATCCTCTCATCCCATAGCAGTCCCAGGACCATTTCCCAAAGCCTGTCACCAGGGTTTGCTCCCCAAACGAAGGCTCACTTGAAACCAAAACTGATGTAAGATTTGGTTAATTTTAGCCTAGGAAGTGAGAATCCCAAAGTTGGATTGTGATTCTTGCTTGCCTGCTTGCCTGCCTGTCTTTTAGCCTCCCCTTCCTCTCACACACCCCTATATACACACCCTAATAAATTTTGATTCCAGTTTCAACTAACATGAAGTGAGGGAATAGAAGAGAGACTTGAATTTGTGATCCCAGTAAGAGAAGGGAGCTCCAAACTCAGCTGTTATCCTTGGCAGTGACTGCCCCGGCAGCCAGCACAGCCTTTCTTCCTGGCAAACGAGCAGGCAGACAGGCTACAAATGTGAGAGCAGCTCTCTGCTGGAGGGGAGCTGGGGTAAGCCAGGGCTATCATGACAGGGTCAAGGTATTTGTAGTCAAAGGATGTGAGTTTGTAGGAAACAAACCACTATTGACTGAAAAACCCAGAGAGTATAAAACAACACAACAAGAATTATTCATGGTAGTTCAGTCTTGTTTTTACTTTTTTACACAATCACTTACAAGAATAGAGACGGCAGTGCAATAGTTCTGGGAGTCCCTGGACACCTGTTGTGGCTGGAAACAGGGTCAGCACCTCCTTCACAGATTGTACAAATGAGCACCTTGCCTTTGGTCTTCCCCAGTTTCTCATCCAGCCATCCAAAAAAAGAGCAACTGGATCTTCACACCATGCTGAAATACAGGATGTCTGGGGGAGCCTGAAGGCTCTGAGGATCCAGGGTCAGAGCAGTTGGTATCCCACAGTATCTGCGCATCTCTCATCTTCTTTCCTCTGAAATCCACGCTTTCACATGCAATAACATCCTGGCGTGAGTAGATTTACAAGTTTCCTTTGTCCTTCTCTCTCTCAGACAGCAGGGTGCTCAGAGAAACCAGTGCCACACACGCTTTCATGTCAGCCCTGCCACTTAGCACTCATGCTGCCATCTCTGCAGGCAAGGACAGTGATGATGCTGCACTGGGTCCTGCTTTCGGCTCCTTTTCTCCAAGGTCAGTAGGTCTCCCCCAGTGTAAGTGAGAGCACAAAAGCTGGCCCTTTGTCAGTGGATTTTGGGGCTGTTTAATGGGATTAAGCCAGTTCCACCCAGTCCTGGTTCCTACAAAGGCTTTTTCTCCTGTCTCAATGACGTGTTACATCTTAACGTGTGTGGTCATATCTGCAGTCGATTTGTGCAGCTCTTTGTTCTTTGCACATGTTTTTATTGCCTGAGGGGCATGCTGCAACCAGCCAGCAAGCTTTTGTAGTGCCTAGTTCATTTGACTGTTTACTCAGTTAATGCACTGCAGCCAAAATAAGAATCTGCAATATCAATTCATTGAAAGTAAAGCCGAATGACAATCGCAGAGCACTTTCAGTTTGGATGGACATAAAGGATGCAACACTGCCAGCAGCATAGCTGAGGTACCTCTCATTTGCCTTTAGCAACTTATTTTCTTGCTGCTTCTCATAAACACATGAGAAGCAGCACCTTCAAGGGGCAGTTCATCCCATGTCGCTTAGACATCTTCTGAGTCTGAGGTAAAGCATCACGTAGAGGTTCCTCTGTCACTCTCCTTTCCCATCAAGGATGGAGGGAGCCTCACACAAATGATTTTTCAGTGGCCAGTGCCAGAGTTAGGGGCATCATCCCAGGTATCATATTGCACGGGACTGATCAGGACTCAGAAGCCTCTGAGTTCTTCTCAGATAAGCCCCCAAACCACCATTGGAGGGTAGGCATAATTTATCAATAATGACCTGAAGTGTATGTGGACACTGTTAGAAGTGGTGTAGAGTGAAATGCTCTCTTGCCTGCCAGCCATGCTGTTCCCTGGTTACAGATCATTTATCATAAGACCATGAATCAGCATGGCCTGACAAAGGTACTGGCCACCCAGCAGGGCATGAAGTGTCTCCCAACACTGGCACACAACATTATTCTAGTCCAAGCAGCTTTCTCCGACATTTCCTGGTAAATGCTATATAACAACCCAATTTGAGTCAGTGCATCCAAATTTGGGAAAATATTCAGGGAGGCATCATCAAGAAAACAAGGAGTCTGGAGCATTTGGAACACTTTATACCAGAAAAATAATTGAAGTTTTCTAAACATTAGTAGAAATGTATTTTAAATAGAAATTGATTTTTTTTTTAATCTTGCTAATATAATCAGCCATAAAATTCAGGAGGAATATTTACATCTTACCACTGTTGTGAAGAGAACTAAAAATTCTTCTGCCTGAAAACAACAATTCATTTGTGTGCTGGCAGTCAGAAAAATTCATTCCTCTATTTTAGTTTTTAGTTTTGAACTTCTTTGTGTTTTAACCACTCTTTCTTCTGATTTCTTTTCCTTTTAATTTCTCTCCAGTTTTCAAATTTAAAAAATGGGAAGATATTAATTTTAAAAGTAATGGGATTAATTTGTTTCTTTCCTACATTTTTTTAATCATATTTTATTTTTTCCAGGACTGAAAGAAAAAAATATTGTTAAAGGATCATGAAATACTATCAGTAATTCTAAATATCAGGAATGTGAAATCCCTTGCGGGGGTTTTGTAGTAGATAACAATGTTTGCTTGCGCCTGCTCCATTCTGGGAGAGCTGCACAGTGTGCTCCAGGTTTCAGTGGTGTCCTATCCGAAGAGAGGCCTTCTCAGCAGTCCAGAACAGAGGGTACTGGTAGAACCTCAGTACCACCTTAAAGCCCATGGGTGACTGAGCAGGGAGTGCTGGGGGCAACCTGGTGTGGGACAGGGCTTCTTCTGCCTCCTCTCTGTTGGGAATGCCTGGGTTTGGCTGGCTTGGCCAGCTGGAGCCAAGGGCTGGTGCTTCCACCAAAAACTCTGACACATGTGCCTTCCTGTAATGGCAGCCACTCTGGAAAGCTCCCTCAGACCATGCAGGCTAAGACATAATAATCAGATTGGAAACTCGCTGGCACTGCTTTGCTACACACTCAATCCTCGATACCAGATTAGCACACCAAAGCCTCTGAGGAAACATAATAACTCCTTCCCTGTTCTCCCTCCCCTCAGCAAACCTATGGCTTGAAAACCTATAAATGTGCTATTTCAGCTGTTTTAAGCAGCTTATCATGGTTTTCTGAAAGTCTGGACTCAAGACTCTGGATCCCCTTCATAATAACATTTAATGCTACCATTATGTAATTGAATCCGTTTTGTCTGTGTGGTGGGAATATTATTAAACTGTAATTCATTTCACCGTCTTGATGCACTTGGACTTTTAGGTCCAAATCTGGAATGACAAAAGCTTTGGAAAAGGAAAGGAAAGGAAAGGAAAGGAAAGGAAAGGAAAGGAAAGGGAAAGGGAAAGGGAAAGGGAGATCTAATTATCCAGCAATTTCCATTACCAGCCTGAATTTTTTTCATAAAGAAGAATTATCAGGTCTTTTATCACCCCCGTTCTTATATTTCTTATTTTTTACCATGTGTGCACAAAGCTTATAGGGTTCCTATTCATTTGTCAGAGCTTCATCCTTTCCTGATATGGGGAGGTTCTTCATTATCCTGATTTGCTGAGTCTTAACTTTTTTGCCAGAGAATGTTTGGAAAGGCAATCATGTCAGGGATGGTACTTTTTACATCTGTTGCCCCCTCCATATTAAGAGCTTGGCTTATGGCCAGCCATCTTACAAGTAGCCATATTATTATTGAAACCACATGCTCATTAGTGAGGCTGGCACTGGCTCAACAACCACTGTCCGAGGCTAATATTATATTCCATTATATCCCAGACAACAGGACAGTGTAGCATACAGTTTGCTCAGGAGAACAAACAGCCTCAATTGAAAAAATCTGAATCTTAAACTGTCAGAAATGCAATTCATTTTCTGTCTCTTTGTATGTGGGCTCTGGTAGTTCAGGGAGAGATGTGTTTTGAAAGAAAATACTGTACCAGTAACTTATCTTCTTGGTTTTAATTTCAAGGTTGCAGGGACAGCCAGAGCTCCTGGGCCATTCTCTGTTGGGTTTAATCACTTTATCCCTTGGGAAGCAAGCAAGAGTATTTCACTTAATATACAGGAATGACTCACGATCATTGCTTTCAATTAGGAACCTCCTCTGGGATTTCTGGGAACGGTGTTTCCTTGATTGTGGGAGAGGAAAGAGAGTAAGAGGGAGAAACACAGACAGAATCAGACTGGTTCAGACCAACTTTTCCAATAAATGCATTTCAAAGTGGGTAAGATTACACTTTCTCTCGTACATCCAAGTCTCTTACCTTGCCCAACATAATTACTGGCACTGCTCTATAGATACCATTTTCTCAGAGTAAAGCAAGGATTTATGTGAACTATGCCTTGCACTGGACCCCTTGCTCATTTATCTATGATAACCATATAAAACAACACTCACTAACATCAGAAGCCTTACAGGCTGGAAAATGGACTGGGATGTTTTCAGTGTTTCTTTTCCTGCTGGAAATAGCTGCAGATGAAGGTCAGTTCCTGTTTCTCCTGCTGTAGCAGGTATTACACCAATGGCTGTGTGCTTAAAGTCTCAGGTGCAATATAATATTTCTCAAAGACTTCTGGACTGACTTAAATTCAGTGATTTCTCACAGCGGTAACCTTATTCCATTAAACTACTTTCATGCTGGTAACTGGGACTTGCAGAAATACACACGGTTGAGTCCAACAATTTTTAAGGTCCATACAAAAAGGTCCATCCCACCCCCCCTCCCCCCTTCCCCAGTTGGAACAGGGGGGATGAAAACACTTTCAGGGGAGGAAAACACTTTCCTTGCTTTTAAGGGTACCCATTCTTGCATGACAGTACTGTGTCCTGTTCCCAGAAGCAGGGATAAAGTTGCATTTATCATAACTCTGAAGAGAAATAAAGGTTAATAAAACAAAACCCACTATGAATTCCTGCAGTTCAGAGTTTTATAGAGACAAGACAAATTTCCAAATACAGACTACAAGAAGATAGCAAATAAACTCCTTTCCTTTGAGGAAGGAAAGGGTTAACCCTGACAAATGACATACTAAATTTAGAGTCATTTTTGCATGTGGTTGCATGTCTAGTTGGAACGAGTCTGCCAAAACTCATTTTACTTATGACCCTTTACAGCTAGCAGAGAAAGAGGTCCATTGTTTTCTTTGTATTAGCGAGATTAAAAACACAGTCCCCCCAGCTGAAAAGGCAAGCACTGGAAGCACTGTCTGAGGCAAAAAGAAGCATTTTTATTCTCTATAAACCACATACGAACGTACATCTATGTGTGTATATCCCACACATGCAAGCATGTGTACTTCCTAGAGGGCCGGATCTCGTTCTATAAGCAGCTACGTGCCTTGTGGGTGAAAACAAAATGAGACAAAGAGGGATATGTCTCTTGCTGGCCACCCTTGCTTCAAATACTGCAGTAGAGTCTTCCCTCATAGCCCTCAGGAGGTGCCTTGTACAGAGAATCTGTTACTGCATCTCAACCAGATGTGACTGGGGAGGGATGCAGTTGTGCCACCACCCTTCTGGCACAAGTAGCAGGCAGAAAACCAAATGTGTTGGGGACAGCTGTTCTCCCTCTCTGGAGCAGCAGCACATTGTACACACTGAGGCAAGTTCTATGGGTGCAGCCAGACTCAGCTAAGAGGCTTCCACCTTCCTCATCTTTGGCAAGCACTGGCCGAGGATGGAGTAGTTTGGATGCAAATGTCTGTGTCTGACCTAGATAGCACAGGGCTTATCTGGCATTGGGGCAGAGGGGAGAAACAGATGCTTTCGGACATAATTAATCTAACCCAGAACTAACTCTCCATGGGCTCTTGGGAGAGCTAGATGACTAACACTGGTGCGAATGCCTCTACACTTGACATCTGCAGCTAGCCAGGAGGAATCTTGACCTGGATATTACACTGCTCTTCATACTATGAAACAAGTTGTCTTTGCCACCTGCCTGCTCCTAATGAGGAGCTGGCCTTCACCGTCCTTGCTCTAGCTGGAAAAACTCCTGCAGCAACTCCCCCAGTCTACAACCAGATAGAAAAGAATTTGGTCTTTCATGAGAAATAGCAGAACAGCTACACAGCTTTTTTGTGGGGAGCACAGTGGCTGAGCCGCAGGACTGTAATAATTGTCTTTACCTTCACAGATCTTCAGTTCTCTGTCAATGGTAGAAAACTCATGTGTCTTTCCTCACAGCTTCAGAATATTTGTATTCTGGTTGCAAGTGGTACTTAGTTAGACAAAGCACTTGGTTTTCCTTTGAGTTGTTGAGAACTCAGTGACATTGGATGTGTCTTTCCCAGAGATTTAATCCTCTCATACATGTAATGCTGTCATAGAAAAAAGGTAAAGCTGATAGAAAGAAACAACATCTTGCATCACACCAGCTGAAATGGATGGGAAAAGACAGATGAGGTGCAGGAGCTGTTCATTACTTCAGAAAAGGAGACAGCAAACTTCAGAACTAAATCTGGAATGAGAACAATTGCTCTGAATTTGGCTATTTTAATCAGTAAGGCGGTTTGAGAGAGAAGATGGTTTCTACCAGTTGCACAAAAAGTTACTCTACTGAGAAGAGAGATCTCTTTGAGACAGACGTTCAAAGTCAGAGAAGTAATTATCACCAATATAACACCAAAGGGTTAGTTGGAAGCAACTGGAAAATTACAATGTGCACAAACCAACTTCTCAAGCACTTTAGGCAGAATTTAGTCACCCGTGTCCAAATATGTGATCCACAAAGGATTTGCTTAATCCTTTAGATGTCTGAGAGTCTGTAAGCGCTTAAGTTTGCACAGGAAAGCTTAGTTTGGCGTCAACATTTCTGCTACAAAGCACGCCCAATGGAACCATGATACCGGCTGAGCCAAATACTTTTTCTCCATCTCTGCCAAAGACTGTGAGATTCATGACTTGTGCCTCAGTTCAAGGAGGCTGGATCCAGTAAATATATTCAAAGCACACCTACAGTTTCCTGATAATCATGAACACTTGAGATGCTTTCATTAGCAGGGGTGGTGATGAGAGTCTTATATATAACAGCTTAGCAGTTACCCTGTGATTTCCTTAAAGAAAGAGGTAAGTTCCATTGTCTTTGGGTGGTCAGATTCCATATCACCTGCTTCCATGAAGACATCCTAGCCACCCATCTGTGGACTTCACCAATTGCTTGTTTTCCTGGGAGGCAGATGGAGCAGCTCACACATCTCCTGATGAAGATAAGCCTCCTGTGCCAACAAAAAAAGGAGAGTTCATGAGGCCAGAGAAAGGACAAGACAGGTTCTGCAGTCTTCTGCTCTGGACACTTTCCCCAGAAATGGAGACTCCTGAACTCTAGCTCTTGAAAGATGTAGGTTCAGCTCAGCCAAACCAGCAGGACTGCTCAGTGTACTCAGATGCAGAATTGCAGGACCCTAAGAGCTTTTTTGGCTCAAATTTCGGCACCTGGTGACAGTTCAAATCATACATTAGGCATCCACATCCTTCTTTGGATTTTGGCCTAGGGGGCCTATAGTTATTTATCCATGTCAGGGGCATCTATGGACCAAGAGGCCTTGGGAGCTGTGGATAGTCCCACAGACAAGGACCTACCACACAGTTAGGTCCTGTCCCTGATGCCTCGTTAATCTGTATTTCCCTTAACATAAGCTAGCAGTTGCCAATGGTTTCAAAAGGTCCTGATGGCCACAATCCTCAAAGTGCTGGCACAGAGAAAAGGCTACCAACACCTCTCTTTCATCTCCATCCTCCTGAGACACTTTCCCTTCAGATGATTGCCAGTGCATATCAGGGACATCAAATAGTTTCCAAATACATAGAAACTAGGTTCAGTAAACAAAAGAAAGGTTTTACCTGTCTCCCACCAAATGTATAGTAGCTTAGGGGTTTTTTTCTATTTATTTATTCATAGTTAAGATCCCATGAGTGTTTCCCTTACAGATAAATTTCAGCATCTTTCACATCTTCTATCTTCCTGATCTCAGTGATATCCCAGAATAATGACTTTCATAAGGTAAATACCTGTTGTGCAATTGTTTATTAATTTTAATTTGCTGTCTCAGTTTCACTGTGTTCCCCTGAGATTTTTTTTTTGTGTGTGTAAGGAATAATGGTAAGCAAGAGCATCTGATTTATCTTCTCAGGTCTATTAACTAGCTTGGATAGGTCTACCATATACTTTTTCATTTCCTCTCCAAATGATCCCAACCTTTTCAGTCTCTATTCATATGGAAGTCATTCCATGCCTCCAATCATTTTTTATTGTCCACCTCCCTATCTAGTTTTACTATATTCTCTGCAGAGCAGGGAGACCAGTGGAGAGCCTGCCATTCCAGGCAGCTGGAGGAGTACCATTTATGCCATGGTACAGTGGGATCCGGCAGTCTCAAACTGTGAATTCCATTTTCTATTTGAGCCTCCATTTTGCACAACATGTTTGAATGTGTTTAACCCTGAGTCAAGATGTGGAAACATGCTCCAATACTGACAAGGCTGTCAAGGAAAGGTATTAGACACTACCCGAGAAAGCCATTTCATAGAAGTCTGGACTCAACCACTGCATTTGGCTTTGAACTGTTGGCCCAAACCCAAAGGAAAAATAGATTTTAAACAGAAGGTGCTGGCATGCCTGGTGGATCTGCAGCTTCACAGTCTCTGCACATGGCAAGAGGACAGACATTTTGCTTAGCTGGAGATACTGCTCCCAGCAGACCTAGCTGCCTATTGACACATGATGAACTACTGGTAGGAAAAAACCTCCTCTTCTGACTGATGGACAGATTCTTAAAAAAGTGAAGTTGTGTGGAGAGAAACGTGGAGTGTCCAGACATTTGCAATGAGGAAAGTCTTAGAGTGACTTAAAAAAGAAAAGAAAGTACCGTATAGCAAAGAAGAATCACCAGACTAGCTACAAATTATAAGGGAACTGGAGTTCCTGTGATTTAAGCACAAATTTGATCTGGTGTGGGTCTAGTGGACACTACTTTGTATGGTGGAATCCCTTATGTTTTACATTGTAGATTTTAGTCCCACCAACTTTTTCTCTATTTTTGTGATTTGTAACTGTTGTGCAATTCTTTTAATCACTGCTGCATACAATCTGTCTTTGTAATAACCAAGGCTCTTCAGTCAGGCACAGCATTATATCTTGCTTTTCCAACATGGTCCATGTGGCAGGACATGGGCTGGCCCTGCTCCTATGATGTTTCCATCCCACCACACACTGCTGTTTCACAGAGGAGACGTTGTAAAGAGAGTACTGTCCCACCAGATGTGTCAGCATCCTACATCCAGAGGCTTGGCTGGTACTTGCAGCCTCCACTTCTTGCCAACCCATCTAATCTCCCCAGAGCACTGCAGGCACCTGTGCAGCTTCACACCTGCAGAGCACAGCACAGACAGCAGTGCTCCTGTCAGCAGAATGTCCAGGTAGGCACAGTTTATAAATGGGAAGGGTGTCTACCTGAGAAGGTGGAGTCTGCCGCTCACTAAAGGCCGGCTGAAGTTTTGGACAGAATTCTTGAAGTTCTGGGGGGCGTATCACGCTCTACTGGGGAAGGAGATGGTGTGTAAGCATTGTCATCTGCACACCTAAGAACCACCTCTGATGGATCACCTCAGGAAAACATCCTCATGCCCCTCTAAATTTTTCTGTACTTAATCCCAAGCCTTTTATTCATCTTGCTGCCCTCTCACATGACGAAGAAGATCCTCTGAATACTCCATGATATTACAGACATGCAAGACCCACCCTTCCTCCATCTTTGCCTTGTCCTGCCACATCATCTGCAACCTCAATATTCAACCAAGTGCATGACAAACAACAAAATAGTTCAGCTAGAAATTTATGGAAGCGTAGGGGAAGCCATCACCTCAAGGCTTCATAAAAGCTGAATCAAACACAGAAGTAAAAGAGCAAGTGCTCTGGACAAGAGGAAATGCAAAGACTTTGAGGCTTGGATAGAGGAGCAGTAGGGAAAGCAGGAACTGTTTTTCCAAATAGCAGAGGTAAAGGGGAAAAGCAGAGGGAATGGTAATGGATGTCTTCTTCCCTGTAGTGGAAAGCTGTTCTTGGCTCTTGAGATTAGTTTTTTACATGCTCTGCACACATGACAAATAAATATTTCTTTTCCCCTCTCCCCAACTTATTTTCTTTCTCTGTAGTGGGGCTGAATAATTGTTTCTAAAACAATCATGCTAATGAATGACTTTGACTGTCCAGGAGCTTTTTCACTGTTTATAACTAAGCTAACAAATTGATCAGTAAGTCCTCCCTATTACACGCTAAGAACTGGAGACTCTATTCAAATAATTGAATTTACCAAATTAAAGCAAATGAACAACAACAATAAAAAGTAAGGGTGATGAAACACAATGTGCACTTATTTGGACAATTCTCATTGGACTATAATTATTGAATATGCCATTGTATAGTTTATAGAAAAAGTAAAGCCTTCATTATGCAAGTCAAAAATATTGCAATTTGTCTATCACTAGGTACTTGGTGACACACAGAGTGAAGCTAACTTTTCTGCTGTCCTGCCTTGTGCCAGGCAGTGTAAAGGACAAAGGATGCTGCATCCTCTGGTATGACTTACTTTGTTTATGAGGGCTGGGAAAGTCCAGGATAAAAGTTTCTCTGTCTGAAGGGAACGCCAGGACAGAAAATGAGGTGATGCTCTTCTGGTCATGCCATTAATGGGATCATCTTCGTGAACAGACAAAAATCACTGGACTGCAACTGTGAAGACATTGGGGAGAGGAAGGGGTGGTGAAATGAGTTGGTCATTAACAGTCACCTCAGGTGCTGTGAAATGCCATTGAGCTTTTAGACAGCTCTAGGGGCAGCTTAGGGCTGTACTTTTCCAGAAGTACTTTTTTCTCCAGGCATATTGGAAAAATCAATCTTGTCACAAATGTGGGTGGAAGAAGCAGCCATCGTAACTGTACCACTGCCTCCCTTGTGTCCAAGCTTAGTGGGAAGAATATTTATCCTATTTATAAGAAAGAGGGTCCAGGGTCCTTTTCTAAATTCAACCAAGTCTCCTTGGAAGGATTTCAGACACTTGATCTGTGACCTGACCAGGAGGCAATGAGATTGATTCTCCTAATTTTTACAATCCAGCTAATATATCCTGGCTACAGGGACATGTGGGGATAGCACAGCAAGCAAAATTGGTGGGTTTTCTTCTTGCATATGTCACATGCTTTGGATAAGAGGTGGAATAGGGAATAACACTCTCTTTTTCAAATTATTCACTTGCTTTTTTGTCAAGAAAGGATTTGAGGACTAGTCCTAAACCATTAAGTCAAATTCAAGTCTATCACATCATCACAAGAGAGGCAGCAGGCATTTCTCCTCCATTTACATTCTGATTTGCTAACCTAGAGACTGCAGGGCTCATCACATCCACAGGCTAGCTTGGCAGAAGAAATAAGCCCTGTGCCCTCAGTATGGCAACCTTTACTGCAAGAGACTCAAATCTGCTCCATCAGAGCATGAACTTGCACCAGGATTTCTCACATTCCTAATAACTAGAGAGTCAGGAAGTGTCTCTTCTTTCTCCCCAGTTCTCAAAGATGCTACCTTGTGTTTGTTCTGGCCAGCAGAGGGTTAATTTTTGCAGTAGCCAGGAGTGGGCATGGCCAGGACCCAGAGGTTGTTCTATACCACCTCATGTCGTTTCTGGGGATGAGGTGGAGACTCTATTCCGGACAGAAGGGGTCCTTTCCAGTGAAGTGAGAGTGGCAGAGGGAGGAGTCAGGTAACACTGCTTCCGAGGAATCTCAGGCGGATCATTTGCCTGTCTTGTACAGTTTGATATTAACAATGTTGCTGTTACTGTTCGCTTTCTTATCTCAATGCTGTTTCTAGTAAATTGTTCTCAGTTAGTGATTTTCACCTTTCGTGTTTCCAGTTCTCCTCTCCAGCCTGGTGCAGGGGAAGAGAGGTGAGGGAGCGAGTGAGCAAGAGAATCTCTGGTTTGGAGAATCCCTGTTTGAGCACTAAATTTGGGAGTGCCATTCCTAAACAATGATTTATCTGTATCCCAAAACGGGAAAGCTGGAGAGAACCAACGTCCCCAAAATACTATGGAGAAGGGCCATGGCTTCCTGCCCTGGCTATTCTCTGACTGCTATATGGTGACTGAATTTGTCCTGACTCTATGTTACTTTAAAGTTACCTTATAACCTTAGCAATGTAAAGAGCTTCAAAGCATAATTTATGAAGTACCTGAAGGTGTTTACTTCCACTGCCTTTGGTGTAAATGGGAATCAGACTTGTAGGCTCGCTAGGTTGTTAGGGCTTGTGTAAAGAAACACTTTCAAACTTGGTTTGAAAGAACTACTACTAGCCAAGGAATCACAAGAAATACTTTTCCTTTGGTAGGAGTGAAATAGCTCACACTCATTAGACCAGACAATCCTCATCAGGGGGCAAGGGCTGTAACCAGCTTGTCTGTAGTAGAGATTTCTAATGTGTGCAGTTCCCAGTTGCTGGTAAAAATGCATACAGAGTTGCCAGACAACATTTATCAGCCCACACAATGAAAAAATATTATTTCTATGGAGAAGAAAAAATTGGCACATCTTTTTCAATTAAACCTGATGAGGAGGGTGAGAGGAAAGTGTCTTTCTTCCCTACAGTCTATCACCTACAAGCGAGTATAGACCTGTTCGATACAGGAATGCCTTTCTTCAATACTTACCTAGTGATCTAGTAAAGACAATAACAGGATTAAATGTAGGATTTGAGATTTGAGATGAATAGGTTATTTTATATTTTGAAAGCTAAGCAACATAGCTTTACCATGTACAGAACAGACCAGAACTTGGCTGTAGTCAGTGCCTTGAGGAATAGACTCCTTCTGGCAATCCTATTCAATAGTGCAAGGAACACCCAACCATCCTAAATGACAAAGTTTTTTCCAAAAAGGTATGGTAGGGATAAAGCTTTTCCGAGCCCATCTTTACCCTGAAGAATCCTTCTACTTTGCTCTGTTCACTGAATCACACCTTTGAAAAAAACTCCAAACCTCCTATTGACTAATTTAGAAACTGTCAGAAAAGATTGGGATGTTCCTGTTTAATCAAATGATTGTCTTAAGAAATCAGCTCTATCGTCATTTTAAGTTTTGGCAGATACAGTAAACATATTTGGGTCCAAACCACATTATATTATGTGTGTGCCTTACGTTGGATCAAATAGACTAGTGTTTTCATAATGTGTTTTACACATGAAGCAAAGATAACACAACTTTTTTGCATGTACTATAAAGAGTCTGCAGATGAATACATGCACAGAAGCCAGAAAACATCTACATCTATGCCTAAGAATAGGTTTATCATTCTCTCTACTACAATGATTTTAATTAGGAGCAGAATAATGCCAAGTCAGCAACATAAGCTTGTCGCTTCTGCACGAGGTCCTGAGAACATTCATTCAGTATGGACAGAAATCTGGCCTGACCCGCATTTGCAAATCCTCTTGCTTTCATTTTTTGTGAATACGTGAACGTGATACTTCTGCAGCAAGATATGGTCACCTAAAATTAATAATGCAGAATATTTGTGCAAAGTCAAATTTGAGACTTGTAATGGAGAGAAATTGCATTGGAAAAAAAGATTCTGAATGTTAAACACAGTCGTTTAGGGATCATTCTTTGCATGCAGCCAAAAGAGCTTGAATTTCAAGTATCAATATGCTCATGACCAACTGATTGCAAACAAGCTACAGACCAAGAATTATTCATAGAGATTATGATGATGAATCACTCCAAATAAATTTCAATAATGAGCAAATGAATGAAAATTGTGGTCAGATGATGGAAACTTTGTGAACAGAAGAGAGGAGGTGAAATTTATTGAGTTTCTTATTAGGAACTATTTTCCTAGATTTGCCTGCTACCATACAGTAACAGAAAAGTTGTAGGAAGCATCTGTCAAGCAGATGAAAAGCGAGCAGAGGAGTTCTTGTCCTGTTCTCCTGCCACAAAGCCCATTCAGTCAGGACAGCTATGGTAGAAATACAGCTGCTTTTGTACTGCCAGTGCAGAGCAATGTACAGCATGAAGAAAAATACATTTTTCACTTTCATTAATTTTTTTTTTCATTTTTCTTGTGGAAGAACACAAATCATTTTAAAAATATCTAATTCTCTGAGCACTACCATTTAAAATGTCTTTCAAGCTTGTTACTACAGAATAGTTCAGCTGATTCAGCAGAGTCTTGGCAAGTTTAAAGCGGCATGAACAAGATCAAAATTTGGTCATTAGTGGAATTCAAGCAATTTCTACCCAAGTAATTTCTACCCAAGAAAAGAATTGGATCTTGTTCTGAATGTATATGGAACCCAGTTACTTTTGATTGAGTGACTAATAGGCAATATATACACTGTCTCTGGAGTGCAGATCCAGTTCTTCAAAACACTCAGCATTTTTCATGTTTACTTTCACTACATGGTACCTCTTTCCTTCATCTAAGATTCTTGGCTCTTCATACAAGTATCTCTGCATAAGGAAGGGAGATCATATCACTGTTGATAATAAAACTGCAATGCAAAAATACAGCAAGCACTTTGGTTTATGAGTGCAAATAAAACATTTCACTTCAACACACTGAGGACAGATTTATTTTAACTTGCTTCTTTATGAAATGGCTCCCTATACCACCATGTACATTTGCACATACATGCAGGCAGAATAGAAAAGAAATCGTGCTGGTTCTTGGTTGCCCCCAGAACTGCCAGAGTTAATGTATGGTCCAAGAAGAGTTTTCCAATGGAATTTTAACCTTTTCTTCCAACAGAGATTCATGGATTTGATTCCTGTCATCGCTGAAGCCAACAACAAAACTATTGTTTATTTCTGTGGGAAAAGGATCAGGTCCGTTATTTGCAATTTTGGCTTTTTTCAGAACCCTGTATTTTTTTATTAAAAGGAAATAAATCCCTATCTGTATTTAATCACACAACTAGCATGAAAATGAACTCAATGAATAAAAATGTCAGGAGTGGGAAACGATAGAGTTCTCTCTTAGCCAAGTTTTCTGTCTAAAATTAGCCTGCCTTTCTGGATTTACTGCTGTTATTAAGTGAATGTCCTTTTGACAATAAAGCAGTGCTTCTTGGATTTAGACAGTGTTGTGAAGAATATGATAAAGTGCTCTGTGATGTATGACTTTGATTGACTCAGGGGACCTTACTGTTTCGATGCTGTGGTCTGTTCTTTGTTTGCTAGATGAAGACTTTCTGTTCATTTAATACTTGGTTCAGGACTAGGAGTTGGAGAAGGATGTGTGTAAAGATGTAGAGTACCTTGTTTCTGCCATACTAACATGATGAATTATAGTGTATTAAGAAAGTGTTGACACATGTGGGAATAGACTCTTGACATGCTTGCCAGTAATTAAGGCACATTGTATGTAAAGTCACTAAAAAAGTTGGAGTCTTATTCTTTGTTATAAGGATGTTTTGCCAAGTGCTGTTATTCATAGTCTTGATGGAAAATACTTGTATCTTTGAAATTGTTGTGGTTCACACAATAATGAAGGCAACAGAAAGAGATTCATTAGTATGAATTTTTTTAATGTTTCCAATAGCTGGATAGGTAATCATTTTCCTGCCAGAGAGGAAAAAGTGTTCTGAGACCAGTGCCTCACTGATAAATTACCTGAGCATTAACAAAGCAGTCACAGGGCTTGAGAAGCTGCTCCTCAAGTGTAAGGGACTCAGCATCCTCTGCACAAACACCCCAAACCTGCCCCTGAAGCCTGCTCTTTACGTGCACCTCCTCACAGTCGTGGCCAGGGACATAACTTCCCCGCATTTGGCTCCTGAGATCATGCCAAGGGTAGCCTCCATGCCTGGAGGAGGGAGCAGGTGAACACCTTACAGAGAGCTGCAGCTGCACTCCCTGGTCCCCCTGTGGACCACAGGGGCTCAGTAACAGCCCTGGAGTGCAGCCCTCATGCCCTCTGCAAGATGCCACCTCCTAGCCCTGGTCCATTTCCGTTGACCTCATGCAGTTCTGGGGCCCTAATTTCCTCCAAGATTTATGCTGGTGAGATAAGCATATTAGTCCATCAGATACCTCGTGCAGGGCACGGATTTAGCTGCCCACATGACGTGTTGTATCAGGCTGCTATCCCATGTGCATTCTGGAGAAATTTGTCCACTTCTCTATGTTCCAGCTGGATGAACGTCCCTTTCCTAAAACTTAAGCACTACTGCTGCTGACATGAGGCTCTCATGTGCCCTAAGGTATATTTAAACCTCTCTTTGGCTTTGTTCCTTTCACTGGTGAAAGGTGAGCACCTCTCCATCATTTTGAGGGGCAGGGTTTGGCACAGAATTAGCACAGTACCAGTTTCCTTAGGTTTCCCCAGGGAGCCTGTTGAGTTCATTGTAATGCAGCCTTTCCTCCCTTTCTCGCTTTATAATATTTTGTTTCCTTTCCTTCTGAATAATTTTCTTGAAGACTGAAAAGCAATCATGAGGCATTTCAGCCAACTCCCTGCTAAATCCTAAGATATGCCCTATTTAGATAGTTTTTTAATGTGTAATGCATACATTTAGCAGAAGGATTTTTCTGAGGGAGTTGGCAATTAGTGTTCGGTAAATGCTGAAAAATTTGGTCTGCAGAGAGAATTTAGTACTTGATTCAATACAGCATGGAAGGACAGACATTAGAGAGACTGAACAGAGCTCGTAGGCTGAGAGTTACTCAAGCATTTAGTATGAATAAATGCATATCTCTCAATGTGAAATTTCTCAGCAAGACTGTGTGCAAGTGTGGCTGCTGAATACATATCACCATACATAACAAGTCAAACAGCACCTATACCCATTCCAAAAAGCTCATGGAAATACACCACAGTCAGTGTTGCAGGGCTGTGCTGCATGTGCCCATGCTGGCACAGTTCAACTCCCCGGAAAATGTGATATACTGTGATTCAAAATTATCCTTGGATGTTGAGGGTAACACCATTCATTTATAAAGCAAGTGACAGGTTCACAGACAGCACAACTAAGCATCAAAACTCTCAGAAGACAAAAGTAAACAGGAAATTATTTCAAGGGCACTTTTTAGTCTTTCTTTCTTTTCTACCTTCTGGTACACTCTTCAATATCAGAATTTTCCTCAGATTTCCCTACAGTACTGTGCTTAGACATGAATTCCAGTGCCTTTTGATTTATCCAAAATATTTAGTTCAATGACTTGTATTGTTTACACTGCCAAGTTCTTTTATATCTTTCCATTGGCCATCATAGCCTCCACAGAGTATACCAGCCAAATATATAAACTCTACATATGTTTCTACTAGAGTAACTGGACTCGCAATTAAGTCCAATTAGTTTTTACTCTCAAGAATTTAATCACTTCCATCATAGCACATTCAGTAAATCAGAGCTTTTCTTTCCTACCTCGTTAGAGATTTACTTTAACATTCAGCTCCTGGAACTGTATGAACCTCTCAGCTCTTTAAGGAAATGATAAAGGAAAAAGGATGGAGAACAAAATAAAATCCCAAATGGTGTAACAGAGGTAGGCATGGAAGGATACCACTGCTTCTCACAGTACCAGATCCAAGGGGCATCCATTAAACCATGAAGCAAACGAAGATGTAGTTTTACATGCAAAGTCCTGTAACTGAGTGCGAAAAAGGTTTATGGAAGGCAAAGGTATAAAAGTGGTCAAAAAGGGATTACCCGGATTAGTGGAGAATAGGCCATTAGTGGCTATAAAAATGATGGTTTAGCTGCAACCTGAGACAGAGTGTGGGAAGGGTGGTGGGGGAAGCATCCCTCCAGCCTGCCCTGCTCTCTGCTCTTCCAACTCAGCCAACCCTGCTGTTCAAGAATCTGTTAAGTTATGGCAAATTCTGCTCTGACCCAACCAGACTGGAAGCCCCAACTCTCCTGTGTCTTCATTATGGCAGTGGTTTTTGGGTAGCTCATTGCACAAAGATGCTAAACATATTAAAACAAACAAACAAATAAACAAAACCATAATCTAGACTGTTATGCTGTGGAAAGGCTGAGGACATGCTCTCATCTACAGCACTGGAGTCCTTTTTGATCCTGTTTAACAAGACATAGAAGACATTTAAAAAGTTCCAAATGCTGCAATGAAAATGATTCAAAGAATTAATAGTGTGGGAGGGAATTTCTATAGGAGATATAAGTTAAAAAAAGAATAAACAGGACCATTTATTTTACAATGGACAAAGGAAAACATATGGTAGAGATATGTAAAAAGTGCAGTATGTGTAGAAGTCCAAGAATATGTTTCTATCCATACTCCTCTAGACTAAAAAAATTGCACTCAATATGAAGAAACATGCAACAAGTGAAAGAAGACAGATTTGTTTACAATTCCTAAATATCTTCTAAAGATTACTGCTACCACACATCTTTGAAATAAATATATCCATGGCACACAGATTTAACTGTTTTCTTAGGGAAGAACTTTTCCTGTTCTCTTTGCTCTTAAAAAGTTCCAGCCCTGTTTCCATTTGATTTTAAAAAAAAAGTCATTGACATTTTTCATTTTTCAAATTGAATTTCAAAACGCATTTTCAAGCCAATTTTTTTTAACAGAATGAAAGTTAAGGAAGAATCTTATTTCCTGTCAGATGGCATTGGTTTTCATATGTTTTTTGTCCAGTGTTGGGCTGTTTCACTTTTTATGGGAAAACAGATTTTTCTCAAAATTGGCTAAACACAAAAACAACCATACTGTTGCAATGTAACTTCCAAAAAATAATCCTGAATTTTATTTTCACAAAAATTAAAATGAAAAAAAAGAAAAGAGGGTGATACATGAGGGAGATTTTCGTGACAGCCAGTTCATCTTTTGGAAATATCCTTCAAAATAAACACTTTGAATTAACTTTAGTTCAGAAGCTTAAAGAAGATTTAGAGTCAAAATGAACAGTAGGAGCATGCACATTGAGAAGTGGTGATGCAGAAGGGAAGAACTGCAAATGGATATGGCTCTTTTTATCAGCCATCCATTAATGACTGGTTAATGTGATCCTAGAGAACAGGCAGGTATAAGCAGACTTAGCATAGAACACTGAGTTAAGAATAACCTTCATAGAGGTGTTGTAGCTGCTGTCAGTGATTCTGGGATATTAGTGTAGTTGAGCTACTAGTAAAATATAGCTTAGTGGTTCCTACATTTCTAGCAGGTATTTCTGTCTAGTGTGGGGTTTGATTGAGTACTTGATTGAGTTTGATCTTACTCAAGTGAAAAAACACTGTCCAACTAACAAAGAAGTGCTGGTGGATCACCTTCTGGTGCTCACACTTGGACTTTATTGGGTCAAAACTTCAACTGAAGGTGGCAAAAGTTCTGCCTGAGTAAATTCTGAGTGAGGACTTCCAGGTCTGTCCCCATGGGACTGCTCTCAGGAGTAAGGGTGGAATAGTTATACCACAAAATACCAGCTGTAGTTACGTTAACCAGGATAAAGTTTCAAGGGATATCCAATCTCCATGCCTCAATGTAAAGCTAATCACCAGCTGGACTACAGAACAAATTTCCCCTCTGGTATAATATCACACAATTATATGCATTATGAGGGTTTAAAATCTGGCATTGGCTATGCTATTGTTGGAACTAGGATAACCACTCCAGTTCCAACAAGAGGCCATTCATCTGCACTAATTTGTAGGTTAGAGAAGGTTTTAAAATAGGAAGTCTTTTCTTATGCAAATAGGGACCTGGTAAGAAACCAGGGGCCTGCAGGCAGGGATCTGGAGCATCACCAGATCACAGAGGATGAGCGCCAACATGCCCATGCACCAGGGCAACCTTTAAATTCAGGTTTTCATTGCACCATAATGTAATTTAAGCCTTAAACCTGGGTCTCTACACATGGATGATTTTAACTTAGATTTTGTATCCAGCTTTTAAAATATTGCTAACAAACCTCCAGTCCAGAGAATTGGGAAGAAGGAATAAAACCAGAGAAATTAATTCAAATAAATTGTTCTCTCGAACAACTGTTTTCCCTTTCATTGCTTTCCCTGGATTCACATGACTGTATTTGAAGTATTCAGCAAACTCTGTGCAAACAATGAGCACTTTCACTTTTGATCCATGACTGTGGGTTGTTTCAGGGCTGTGCATTGGATATGTAAGACACATGGCCCTGGTTTGTGTTCTACGAGCTGACTTTAGCCCAAGGCTACTCTGGAGAAAAAGGGTTTCCTCTCTGCCTTATTTCTTAAAGCTATATCTCTTCTTGAAATCAGAGAGTGTCTCTCCTCACTGACCAGGGAGCTGGCTCCTTCCACTCCTTTCAATTTTGAATTTTCCAGTGGAGGAGTCATTCACCTGTACAAATCTTGCATATAATGTCTGCTGTATATGAGCTTCCTGCACTCAGTTGTGTCATGCACAATCCCTTTGGGTACCTAGGGATGATCACTTTCCTACATCATTGGTAACCTTTGGGAACACCCTGCAAGACTGATATGAAGGGGCAGGATAGAATCCGCGGTGTGGAATCTTTTTGGTTGGAAAAGACTTCTAAGTCCATCAGGTGCAACTATTAACCTGGCAGTGCCAAGTCCATCACTAAACCATGTCTGTAAGTGCCACAACCACATGATGATGAACACAAACTCCCATTCTTTCAGCCTGAGCCTTTAAAATCACATACCTTCTGTACATACAACCAAGCTCAGTCGGGGTTTCCTCAGTAAATACTAGTGCACAGGTTTTCCTTAGTTTCTTGACAGGTGAATCCAGGTCTCAGAGAAACCAGGACAAGTGGAAGATATTTAACACCTTGTAGTCCCCCAGAAAATGACCTCAAAACAGGCTTCCAGCAGACACTTCCCACACAGGCTCCACACACTTCACAGACACCAGAAACATCCTCTGCTGACAAATACCATCATGGGGTACCTCGAACTCTGATTTCTCTGTACCTGGTGTCACAAAGCAGCCTTTGAACTGAGATCACCCTATGGTTTTGTGCTGGTCAGCCTATGGTCTCATGTGCTATAAGCTGGCATTGCAAGCCTGGGTGTGATCACAGCTATCATCTCTTGTTGAAGAGACAAGAGAGAAGCAGAGCCCTCATGACCCCAGGCACAGACACTGTGATCTGCAGCTCCTGGTTTAATAAATATTTCCCCATGGACCCACCCCTTTTTGGATAGGTGAAAGTAAAACCTCAGCTTTGTGTCATCTGAGTGTAAACCATTAACACAGCTATAATTTAATAGTTTTAAAGTTGTCAGCAGCCTAGATTTGTCATGGGAGATTTGGATATTTTGTGCAGGTAAGTAGGAAGATGGTGTCGAACGTGCTTGAAAGAAGAGCAGACCAATTTCACATCCTCCCCTTGGCTGTGATTTGCAGGGCAATATCACTCTGTGGGACTGCAACATACTAGTCACATTTCCAGCTCCAGATATTTCTGCTCTTAAACACTGGGAACTCTTTCTATTCTTTCTTCTTCTACCTACTCAAGAAGAACAAACAAACTTCCAGAGTAAAATTTAAATGCAATGTAAAACACTTCGATAGGTGAAAAGAATAATGTAATGCCTTTAGTAGCCAAGTATCAAAGCACCAAGTATGTATTCTCAGCTTATATAAATAAGGTTATTAACACATCAGATGTTATAAACACAATTCCCATAAGTGTAAGACAAAAATCAGAATAGACAAAAAAGATAAGGCCTTTGGTGGGGATGCAGAATAGGGCTGTTTTGTCATTAGGTGGAAAATGGTGTATTGGTGGATACATTGGATAACATTCTGTTCTAGTTCAATAATTTATATTCCCAAACTCTGCAGGGTGTTTTCAAACAGCAGCTACAACTCTTCACCATCTTACACAACTCTTCCAATGTAGTATGGTTTTGCAAATGTCAAGGTTTTGGCTTCTTTTCCAGCACCTTACCCTCACCACCCAAGCTGGGACGGAACACAGGAGAAGCAGTTTTTTCTTGTTGGGACTCAGTTGTTTATTAGTTCTTATCTATGTTACAGTCTTAGGAGCTGTGAGTTCTGTTAACAAGGTGGAACAGGGCTACAATGGCGTTTCTCCAGCTCTGCAAAGATTTTTCAAAGAAAATTTGTCCAGTAATGAGTTGACACCTAAATTATTTTTATTTTTAACCCAATACTCAAACCCCTATGTTCAGCAATGCGGATTTTCTTATCCAATTGCAAGACACCATCTAAATCCATGAAGAAGAAGGAAGAAGAAAGTGTAAAAGAAGAATTTAGCCAACACCCTAAAACCTCCATTTTGGCACATGTATAATTATATGTATTACTATATTCCAAAACCCTAAATCTTAAGTTTTTCACCCTGTGACACCACACCTTCTATTCAAACTACACACGTGTGATTTTAATACTATCACTCAATTTTGGAACCCTATCCCAAGGCCTCAGAACAAATGTAGTTTTCTTGTGGATCAGTGCCTTTCAGCACAGAAAATTTAAAATTCTCAGCTTCCATGGTTCCAAAAAATGTCCAAGTTCAGCACAGCACAACATGCCAGAAAATGGATCTTCTAGAAAGACAGTGCAGCACATAATAAGCACAGGAAGAAATGAGGAGTCCCCCGAGCAACTCAGTGGAGAGTGCCCTTACAGTGAGGATATTTTACAGGAGGCCCTTTTTTTTGGTTTCATTATTTAATATATTTATCTGTGATCCAGTATAAAAAATCTGCATCCATTCCTTGCAAAGTGTGCAGATGACACAAAAATCAGAGGGCTATATAATGGGAAAAGCAGATCTGTTCTACGTGGAATCTAATTTGTATTGTAACTTGATCTCTTTAGAAAAAACCCAAACATATTTTAATGTACAGTTAAATATAACTCTGAGTATCCCAAATAGTTTGTACACTGAAGAATTGGACTATATTTTAGAAAGAGAGATTTAACAAAGGATTTAGAGGTCATGGCTGATAACTAGCTGAGCTGCACAGGCATTCCTCATTCAATGCAAAAAAGAAACAAAAAGAGAAAATGGGATCTTGGTATTTGCAAGCAGGGGACTATAAAACACAAGGATGGAAAAGCAGATGCTCACTGTTCCTTGAAATATTAATAGTGAAAGGAGAGCAGGTCGAGCTTCAACATTCACATTTTAAAACATACTATCGACAAACAGGAAAGTGTTCAAGAAAGTAATGCAAATATACTTGCAATTGGCAAAAGCTGTTAGTGAGATCCTAAAAATAATAAATCTCAATTCATTTAATTTATCCAATAGGAGGATAAATGGTGTTTTATCTGTGGTTTATAATAGAGCTGGTTGGGTATTCCATCTCAACAATAGAAAATGAAATTTACACAAAAATTTCTATAAAGAAAAAATAATGTTAATTTTCCTTCAGGACAAGTAAAATTAAATAGTTCACTGTAAGCTACTCTGCTTCTCATTTTTTTGTCTTGAAGGAAACTTTAAACTTTGCCTTCTTGTGAACACATTTATGTGTGCTATAGGTACCTATTTTCTCCTACAGGCCAGCCACAGAGTAATTTGTCACTTAATTCAGAGCTGTGTATAACATTACAGGAGCTGTAGTCCAGCCAAGAAGCTTCTGCCTAAGTTGAATAAAGATAGTGTTTGTTCAGGCTGTAATTCCCAGGAGCAATGCAGCATTATGGGAAAATATTTGTTTTTAATATTGAACTGACACAAAAGAAAGCCCTGGTCAATCAATTTAATACATTCAAACAACAAGGGTCCTACATTAAAGAAAATGGTAAATTATTTTAGATTGGTTTGTCTGTTTGTATGTTTCCATTCTGTGTTTCCTTTATGTTAATAAAGCTTTTCTTTGTGTCATTTGGAGTGAAAACAAATGCTGACAAGTCGCATCTGCCCACTGTGTGAAAATTCCAAATTTTATTCGGTTTTAGCTTGCAAGTAGCTGTATTATATTTCCTATACCAGGGGGATCTCTGAATTAGCAGACAGAGACACGACATCCAGTAGGTGGAATCTGACACTATATTAATCTGATAAATGCCAAGATTTTAACAAGGGAGGGAATTAAACACTGCAACAATTTGTTTAGGAATGGGATAGACTCTCTTCCATGTGTGGTATTTAAAGATGGGCTATCTTCCTATCTGTTCCAACTGATGATACAATCCCACAGACTGTGTTGTAACAGATAATAACGACAATCCCTCCAGCCTTAACATCTAAAACTGCAGGAAGCAGCCTTGAAGGGACAGAAACTGCTAGAAACCCTCAGTCTTCAGGGCCAGAGAGGAGGGATGGTTATCGAACAACTTTCCTTGTCCATCCATAATACAGCTTCAGTGTAATTAAATATTTCATGGAATTACCTTGTAATTGGTCTGTGGTTTGAAGTCTGACTTAAGTTTAACATTGGAACTGGTACTGTGTGCCTTGCACTCAAGGAGCCTTTCTCTTTGCTTTCTCACTTTTGTGATACTCTGTTTGGAAAAAAATAAATAATCTTGCAAATGGCCTATTCTGGTTCCCAGACTAAAGGAGGACAATTAAAGCCTTATGAAAATGTTTTTAAATTATAGTTTTAATTAGCATAGAAGTATTAAATGTGAATGCTGTATGGCCACTTAGTAAAAATGGTTGTAAAAATAATGCAGAGAGAATCTCTCACCTCCCACAATGTCACTCTGTCAGTTAACTCCTGTTTTCTGGAGGATGTTGACAAAATGGGCAGAGATGAAAGACTGCAGTAAAAAGAGCGGGGTATTCTAAGCTCAAGATAATCTGTCAAGAGAACAGGAAAACCTCTTTCAGTAACAAAATAGGCCTTCTTAAGGTCAGTAATAGCAGACTTCATCAACTGACAACAGTCTGCTTAACACAAAGGAAGTGTGACTTTTCCTTTTTCTTTGCCATGGCTCAGTAGCTTTGTTTGAGCTTGTCAGTCAGTTTGTTTACAAGAAAAACCTATTGTGCAAAGAGTACCTTTCCTTGAGCAACATAGTCTGATGTGCCCACCGAAATGACTCTGCACCACTGTGCTGCCTGATAGCCTTTCACATGACAAAATATTGGGGTTACATGTCCGGCAATGCAGTAGGGGCTAGTTAAGGTTTCCAGAGATACAGCACACAAGCAGGGACCAGTCTCATCAGAGGTTTACCCTCTGCGATTGCCAAATGACAAAATATTAAAAGCTCAGCCGCATGCAGCACCATTAAACTGACTGATGGCAAAAAGTCATCAGAATACATGGGTCTGTAAATCTTTCCCTGCACACATACAGGCTGATCTCAGATTTCCCTGCCCCCTCCACACACACATATACAGATGCATTTCATAATTTCCCAAGAAGCGTAAACAAATTGCATTGCATTTGAAGCACTACCTCACAAAACAAAGCCCTCAACATCTTATTATTCAAACACTTGAGCAATGCTCATTATGAATTCTCACAACTAATTTCTCTCTTTTTGAAGCACTGTAGGAAAATAACAGACTCCCACTTTAAAGACATGGAAACAAAGGGAAAAAAGAGGCTGATGTCACCAGGGTTTTGGAGGCTGAGCTTGGGCGAGACGCAACTAGAGGCAAGGGCTCACGTATCTGGGAAAAACTCTCCGAAACATCCATGGGAGATCTTCACCCACAGCTGAGGAAACAATGAAAACTCAAAATTTCCCAGGTTTGGTCTCACTCTGTGCTCAGCCCCGGCTGCTCTAAAATTAGACCTGTTTTACAGACTTGGCTTCAGCTGCCACAGGAAGCAGAGGCAGCACATGCCAGTCCTGCAAATTTATTATTAATAATAATGAGGAGGTGCTGCCGGGCTGGGGGCAGCACCACGTGCCAGCACAGGCACAGTGGACAGTCCCCATGCCGACACATTCACCATCTGCAATGACCGAATGGAGCAAGGGTCGAGCAGTGCAAATGTTGTTATCATTAGCCCTCACAGGGGATTTTTTCATACAAGCTGTCCATTTGTTTGGCAAATCTGAAGTGGCCAGCAGAGATGTATCACCATCAATGATGCTCCTGTTGGAAAGACTTTCTCAGGCCCACTGTGGTGTGTTTAGGGGGAGAGGTCCCTTCTGGAGAAATCATAAGCTACTCCAGGTCCCACAGGAAGGTAGAAAATAAGGCCCATTTTCCTGCATGACCTGACATCCAGTTTAACTTGAGGCAGAGTTTTGGTTAGTGCAAGAAGTGCTCAACTGAGCTTGCCCCTTTGCGGCCAAAAGAAAGAGGTTTGTATATGATTCATTGGGTCAGCCTTTGCTCATGCTCCTGCCCCAGGGTGGGCACTGGCAAGACGCATGCAAAGGCTGCTTGGGCTGTGCTCACAGCACTACCTACACTGCCAGGGCATCCCCTGTACTGCCCAGAGCACAGACATACCCCACAGGGATGCAAGGAAGGAGGGGGCAGGTGCCTATCAGTGCTCTAGGACTCTCTCTCCTGCTCTCGCCTCTCTTGAGATTTGGCCTTGTCGTCTATCATCAGCATTTCCTCCTGGCCCCTGCGATGCCTGGTAAGCCCTGTGCAGCTCTGGTAGGAAAGGAGGACCCAAAGGATCCCCCATACCCCATTCTGCTAGGGAAAACATTTTGCACCACACTAAGTGTGGGAACTCCACAAAAACCAACATTTCTCCAAGGAACAGCCTTGCTTACACACTTTCTCCCTACAGAAAATTGTGTCCACATTGGTGTCAATGACTTCAGTAACAGAAACATATAGCTCTTCCCTATGAAACTGACTGCCATCAAACTAAGAAATTAACTTTTTCTGCAGTGCTATTAAGAACACATAATGTTTATAGCCCTGACTGTGAAAAATGGGAGCTTTCCTGAGGTTCAGGAAAGAAGGACTAGCTTAGCCTCTGGTCCCCAGAAGCAGCATACAGAATCCCCCAGTTCCCAGCCCCTTGCTTTAGAAACATTGACTCAACTGCTAATCCAGAGCACAGGCACTGAACATAAAAAATTCCCTCCAAGTGTTCAGTAAACAATGTCTGTCCCCAAAATAGCTTTCTAGTTTTCTTGTAATGTACTTCCATGCATCAGCTTATGTGACCTTGAACTGGTATCGCTTCTCACTTGGGAATTTTCCCTAGTATTTGTTGCTGCAGCTCTTGAAGTAGGAAGAATGAAGTGCTGGGCTCTTACACTCCTTTGTTTCCTCCTTTCATTTATTTTGGGCTTGATGGGGAAAACATACAACTGGATATGTCATTACAGACGGACAATCTGATAATCACTAGCTGATAGGACAGCAGCTCCAAAAGCTCTGTCTGTAGCCAGTGGATTCTCTTCCTGTAACATCATGAAACTGCAGGGATAAAGACACTGATATTTTTTTTCCTTTTCAAAAAATACTGTATCTTATGTCCAACATGTTCAAGACTTTTGAAAGAAATATTTTGGAGTATTTCACATTCCTTTTCTGCTTATTTACAATAACTACCTAAAACCCTCTTTACGGAGATCTCCATAGTAATTTGATAGTCTGTGGATTTGGGACATACATTCTGGTGGTCCTTATGGGTCTTAAACAGACGCTGCTCTTCACAAAGCAGTTGTACATCTTCTCAAGGTGCAAAGAAGGGGTCCCAGGAGGGGTCAAAGATGGGGTCCCATTACCAGTACTCCTGTAGGAAAGACAAGGTCAGCTATCAGCCACATCCTCTTTGTGCAAGGGGGCCTTGCTTCTTGGCAGAGGAGGTGCTCTGTGGCACTGAGTCACAGGAGTGAATGGGTGTGGAGGAGGTAAAGGAGCTGGTCTTCCCATGCTCTTCCTTATCATCACCTCTTTCAAGGCCTTCTGTCGCTGTCCTGGTTCCTTTTTTTGCTTTTCACTCGTGCAATGAACTGTAAGATAGCTGTAGAACCATAGAGGGGACAAAGGCCCTAAAACAGCCACTTTCCTGTGACGGTAGAGGACAAAACCAGACAAAAACCCACCAAGAGATGCAGTACCTGAGCACTGGGGAGGAGGAAAGCCTGCCAGAGCAGCCTCCTGCCTGGGTTTCCAGCACTCTGCAGCAGTGCTGCAGGGAGGGCAGGCAGGGGCTGCACAGCAGCTCCCTGATGAAAGCACCTGTGACTTCTGTGAAAGCCGACACTCACAGCCTGCGGTGTCCCTGCCGCTCCGGATCCCAAGGCCCTGGTTTACTGCAGGAGCTGTGAAGGACAGCCTCGGGCTTCACAGCAGGAAAAAATACAAGGGATCAAGTATACAGAGGCACCTCATAAAGTACCCCTTCAAACCACATGCGGATTTACAAGAGGGAAGTGAGTGGCCCTCGGGGGGCTTTTACTTGCCTATTAGCACTGGCCAGTGCAGGGTGCACGCCCAGACCCTGGTATGGAACAGTCTACACAGCCACATGACTTCTCTCAAGTGCAGAGAGGCAGCTGCGTGCACACCTCTGGGCTGCAGCAGGGCTCGATGGGGCACGGTCAGGCAATAGCATCCTCCAATTTCTTTTCCACCAACTTGCTTAACACTTCTGTCCTCCACTGGAGAGACGCTAAATCAACCTGAGGGGAGACCTGGGACAGCCCACTGACAGCCAGGGATGTCATCTGCTCTCAAGTTCCCCAAGTAAATGTGGGGCTGGGGAACAGGCCCTGTAGAGAAAAACACTTAATCCTGGAAAGAGGTAAAGGCTGAAGGCATAGAAAGAAGAAGGGAAAAATAAGGCAAGAAAAGAAGGAAGAGCAGAGTGGAATAAAAGGGATATGGAAAAGTGCACGGCTGGAGGGTGGAGCTCCTTTGCAGAGAGAGGGCAAGAAAAGCAGTCCCTCTGGATCATAGTGGGTTGCACTGGAAGAAGAAATATAAAGGAAGGAGAAACATAAAGGAACGAAATAAAACGAGAGATGGGGAGAGGTACAGGAGAAGAAAGGATCTGACTGAGAGAAGAAAAAGATAACATCAGAACAAACAAATTCAGGACAAAGGAGGAAAGCTATATACTGGAGGAGCTGAATAGCAGAGCAGAGAGGGAGGAGATAAGCATCCAAATGCAGAGAGATTAACACAGAATGCTCCCAAAGGAAATGAACTGGGCACTCTGAAACAGTGTCAGACATAAATAAATCAGACAGGAACATTTGGACACTTGGAAAAATAAGAGGGAAAATACAGGGTGATATACTATAGCAGGAAAAAAGTGGGGTGGCAAGAGAAAAGAAGGAAAAACTCCAACACAGACAAAAAGAGGGAGTGAGCCAGATAATCCAAGCAGTTCAAACATATTTACATGCACACTTCGAGGTGTTTGCTCTAATGAGCAGTTAGGCCAGGAAAGAAAGCACAGAGTAATGCAATCACATCATTTATATGGGCAAGTGGGGATTTTGCAACCTGGAAGATATATGCACACAATAATTGTGGGTGAAAGTTGGGAGGCCAATAATTACAGCAGTAAATCATAATCCTTTTAATATATTATCAGTTTGATATCCAAGCAATAAATGAATATGCATAAGGGGTTTGTGCTTTAGAAGTGGCAGGAAACTTGACTACAGAAACAAAGGGAATGGAGAAGCTCAGTTCTCCCTCTCTTTTGAGAGAGAGAGTGTAATGAAATCCACTCCCTTTCTCCCCCATCTCTGTCATGACCATCATTACTAGACTTGGCTGAGAGTTTCACAGTGCAGTTATTTTCTAATGGGAATGCACTTTCTACAAAACCAAAATTTTCCACTAGAAGATTTTGATTTTGCTGTAGAGAAAAATCCTTTGAGAAAAATTTGAACCAAGTGTTTCATTTTAGGTCACTTCAACCCCAGCCAAAATTTAAAAAAAAATCTATATGAAAGTTTTTATTATACTACTATTAGCGGAACCTGGACATTTTCAGTTGGGAATAAAACATCTTTAAAATTTAACAAACCAGTTTACTCAAAATTGATCTGTAATCTGTATCTGAAGCTTTGTAGTGGGAAATACTCTGTGTGCACATGCATATGCATACGCATCCCCCATTTGACAACATATGAACAAGCAAGTGAATAAAATTGAGTGAAGTAAAGGGAGTAAACAAACATACAGAGTTTATCCTAATTTTGAGCTGATTGCAAATTAAAACCATTGTGTAAGCACTCTATTAGACCATCTGTGTATTTCTTTTTTTCTGAAGGGATTTGTGATCCTCTGGCAGGGAGGGAGAAGAGAAAGTTGTTAATCAGTAATTTAGAACACATATGTAATAAGAAACACCAATCTATGTTCTGAAAGGTGATGAAGGGTAGGAAATCTACCATAACCTTTACTAAGCAGTTCCAGAGATTAATTGTCTTTTTGTTTAAAAATACATTCCTTTCTTCTTGACTGTGGTCGCCCAGTTTCATCTTCCAGAAGTTGGACTTTATCACATCCTTTGTCTGTCAGAGCAAAAGAGTGAACCGTGACCAAATTTCTGTTCCCTATGTACCTATTTATAGATTGCGATCAAGTCACCTCTTAATCTTTTATTTGTCAGACAAAGAGAACAAGCTCCTCAGGTCTATCACAGTAAGACATATTTTCCAGACCTGTCATTATTCACATGGCTTTCCACTCTGAGCTCTCTCCAATTCATCCAGCACCCTTCTCCAGTTAGGGAAATCAGCACTAGGAACAACATCCCACAGTGGTGCCAAAGGCAGATGTAGCCTTCTGCTTCCTATTTAGCAGTCTCAGGACCAGCTCTTTGGAGGACAGCCTTTGCCAGCTACTCCTACTTGACTCACACACAAACACCTCCATCCAACCTTCTTTGTAGATTTAATGGCCCAATCCACCAAACACACGCATGTAGTGCAGAAGAGAGGTTTAGTTGTGGTGTCCTCCTCCCAGCCCCACTTGTTGTATATGGATGCAGGTCACACTTGGATTTGATCTGGGGGAACTGAATCCCTGCCAGGGGAGAACAGGAAGCTGCTTCCCACACACATCCCAGCCACTGCCGCAGGCATTAGGATCTGAATGAGCAACTGATGATTAGTCTGAGGAACTGAACTAAGTCTGATTTGACATCAAACACTGCATCACATGTAGAGACCCCAGTGTGAGATGCTTTAATTTGCTACTCCACTCCTATTCAGCCAAATCATTTGTTAATGTGGATATTGTTAGTGATGTCCAGAACCTGACTGAAATCCTACTAAAAAAAACCCAAAAACCAAACCACTTGGTGGAATTCAGCTTCTTAATTATGTCTATTCATGTCTGTATTTCACTCCTTTCTCCTCCTGTGTTACTTTTTAGGAAATATTATATGTAAGGTCCAAGAAAAACTTCTTGAATGGCAGAAGACCAGCCATCACTTGTTTGAGGATTCCATTCAAAACATCAAGCAAATTATAAATTTCCACCAGCAATTGCATTTTCAAACAAAACCAGTGTGCCAGCATTTAACTCATTTTTAGTGTGACATGTCAATTTCATATCTGTATAACTAATATTTATAATTAAGGACATATTTGTTTTCTTAATCAAATTTACATCATGTGACAAGCTTAATACCATACAGGATTCAAGTACATTACATCAAATACTATTAGCTGTATTTACCACAATAATCTTATTTTAAAAATATATAAATTTAGCTGCATAAACATTTATAAAAATTTTTTTTTTTAATTGTAATCTCTTTCACAGAGTTAGTAGCCATCCGACAACAACTTTAATTTCTCTATGACCAGATGAAGTCAAATGGAAATGCACATGATTGGTGTTCTCATCCTATATGTGTCATGCAAATAAGACTATATCTTTCCAGTTCTCTCAAACTTTCCTAGTAGTCATTATTTATAGTCAGAGGGGTTTTTTGACTTGTTCTTTTGAAACTTGTGGACAGAAGTTGTTCAAGCCTCTCATTTAACATACCTACTTTAGTAGCTGCTGTTAAAATATTTTCTTGAATTATTGTTGCAATGGAAAATACATCACCACTATTGTGGGATTATATATTTTCAACTGGCTTTTCCAACCAACACAGAAAGCTATTCTCATCTTCTCTGTGTTAATGTAAATAATTCTACCATTTCTATCCACTGAGAGAAACATCACTGATAGTTTTTCTTCCCTTAAGCACACCAAAAACTTCTTGTCCTTAACTTGTATGATCTTTAACTCTGTTGGGCAAACACCTCTTCTTACACTTTTCTTGCTTCCCTTGCAAGAATTTATCACCATTCTTTTCTTCTGATTTAAAATAATTTTTGTTGCATTACTCTTTCTTTCAAGTGTTACATGTGGGTTTTTGTATAGTTATAACAGCTTTCACTTAAGCTATGTTGTTTTGGTTTATAAGAGCTATGCCTTTTTAGTAAAATGTTTTTAAACAGTTTGCAATTATCCTTCACATTTTTCTGTTTAGATTCTCCCAGTAGATCTAACTTATAATTGTTTTCAGTTTTACAAAACTGGTCTTTTTAAAGAACCAAGAATCTATACTACTGGTTCATATTTTACTGTTTTTGCACACAAATATAATCAAGGCACCATCTTCTGCATATAAGCAGACATTTACTTCAGTTCTATAATCAATTTCTCTCTGTATGTCATAATTACATCAAGTTTTTGCTGAAGAAATAAAATCTCTACTCAGTCATATGTAGAAGATGGACTCAAGGCTCTGATACATATTTGGCAGAGAAGGTTGGACCCCTGTGTCTTGGGTGAGCATCCTAATCCCTGAATAATGACCCTTTGACCCCACCCTCCTAGTAAATCTAGCCTTTGTTTTCCGATTTTATTCTGCCTTAAAAAATAGAGTTTTAAATGCTGCTAGATTGCAGTTAATTTTTGCGGGCAAAGTTGCAAAGAAAATGCTTTTTATTCATACTTAGAATGAGAAAAATATTCAGACTATCTCAAAGAGATGTTTTATTTAAGTCACAAAGAAAAAGAAACAAACATACTTGTCTAATCATTGCCATCCACTTAATATTCTACTAGTGCATATTATCTTACCCAAATTTGGTACCATTGCATGACAACACTGATGGGTCAGGAATGACTGAACTTGTTGCCATCATGTCCTTGCGCAGCTTCATTCTTTACTTGTTTGGGAGTCTGATTTTCTACTAAGCAAAAGTATATTGTTCCCTCTTTTAAACTTCTTCTTCATTATGACTTTATTATCCTCCTGGCTATTCAAAGAAACCATCAATAAATTGGTTACCTTTCCAGCGAAAATCCAAACTTTACCTGCTTCTCTTCTGGGGGAAGGTAGACAAACATCCTCAAAGCTATCCTTCTATCTCCAAATACAGTCTTGCAGTGCCCATCTATGTGTTACATCCCAGCCACTCTCTTCAGGTTGCCCCCCTCTGCTTTAGGGACCCAAATGTATGTCCCAGAAGGCCAGCTAACAAATTCAGGGCTGTCATCACAAAGTCTTTTTCTTTGAATCCAGGGTAATGAAACTTAACAAGACAGGTGGTTTAAGACCTCCTCATTTGCTCCAAGTCCCTTGAGGTCTGTAATTGCTTCTGCTATCCAGTGCCATCCTCTGCTGAACCTCCAGCACACCATTCATACAAAAGCCCTCTTTCCTAGATGGTACTCTCTCTTCAACCAGGCTACATTTACTTCTGACAGTGATTCTCAGAGATTCTATTACACATGCCTGCCTAAATGGCCAAAGTCATTACTTTCAAATGGATAACTTGCACTCATCATCTGTGGTTTTGTCATTTCTGGCTTAGTCCTGCAGTACATCCTTCACATGGGGCTACATTGCAATTTAATTGGAAGCAGGTTGTGCTACAGAAGGCAATCACACACCTGGGATGCACATCTCTGCTCTGGGACACAGATTGGCTACTTTTGAGTGTCCTGACTGATATGAATGTGATGGCTTGGGCACAGGAAGCCCAGAGCCTCCAGGGAAGATCCCACCTAAGACAAATACTTGATCTTGTATCTCTCACACTTGCAGACATTAGAAGCATTGTGACTGGATTATGTTCCATTCGATATAATAGAGAAGGTACAGCCAGCAAGATACTCACAAAAATTCTTCCAGGGCTTCATAAATCCCTTCTTGTAATTGGACACCACCTGTATTTATTGACTTTTTAGACATGCTACAAGACCCATGTGCTGGAGCAGCTCTTTGAGGAGCCTTAAGAGGACTGGTTGATGAGTGGGGCTCCAGTGTTTATTTACTTCAGTTTGGTAGAAGCAGTGAGTCAATTATATTGCATTTTGGTTTTGCAGTTCTAAATTGGCAGAGTGCTTACAGCCTATGCAGGAACATATTTTGTTTATTTTAAATACCGGAAAAATTTTTGAAAAAATAAAATGATGCAGTTGCTGTAAGATTTATGATGTCCTGAATTTTCCATGATCTTAAGTGGTTGGGTTTGTACATGACGTGTTAGTGAAGTATGCAGCCCAATACCAGTCTTGTCTGGCTTTTGAAACAAAAGGTCTTTTGTTGTGGTGAATCACAGAGAAAGCTTTGCAGGTCCTGTTTTCATGATGACACTTATAAGCAAGAATTCCTGTAAAGTCCTGTTACCCTTTCTGGAGAGGAAAAGTTTGCATTCATGCAGTAGATGTGCTGCTATCTGACAGAGTCAGAAAGCCCAACAGTGAAAAAAAAATGCTGAATAACTTTACTTCTTGACATCATTTTCCCCATAAGGTACCCGATATGCGTCATTCAGCAATGAACAGACAGAACCATAAAGTCTCTCAACACCATTCATCCAGTTACGTGCCCCATTAATTTTCCAATCAAATTAACTAACAACAAACTTACTGCCTTCTAAAACAAGCTCAGAACTGAAAATTCTCTTTGTCCTGGTAATGTTGAGAGTAGATTTATGAAAAATACTCTTACTTAATAAAATAAACTGAATAGGTAGTAGAACATCTCTTTCATGGATGTTGTACAGTTCTGTGAATGTTAACATCTTCAAAGCAGATACTCACTTTAGCCAACTCCTTGCTTAAGTGTTCCAATAAAATATATTCTGAAGTCACTGGGACCCTTTCCGCTGGCTTCAGGGGACATTCGAGTAGCTTCTAAAAAGTTATCAAGGCTCAACAGATGAGCTTTTAGAGATTTTTTCTGACTGTTAGGACAAGCTTTTCTAAAATAAATTTTGATGTCAGAAAGGCTTCCTAAAACATTACCAAGAGGGGCCATGAGATATTTGGCTAATCACAAATCCTTCCACACCAAACAGAAACTTTCTAATACACTGGATAGCTACAGTTAGGTCTGGGAAACTCTTACTTAAAGCACTTAAAGGTAAATATGGAAATTAAGAGATTAGAAAAGCAATGTGTTGGGTGAGTTATTAACAGAGGTAATGCAAGCCTCCTTACCCGTGTGCCACCATATGCTCCACGTTCTTCCTTAAGCTTATCCTAATGTGTTTTCCTTAAGGCTCTTTTCCACTTCCTTAGTTCATGAAATAAAGCAACATTAGCTCGTCTCAGTGTTAACAGATGTTGAGAGGAATTATTTTAAAGTCACTTGTATCCTGTATCTCTCCATATCTTTCAGCTCAATTGCAGCAAATTTTAGAAGGTTTTGCCCAGGAAAAAAAACCCCAAACTATAGGGATTTTCACCACACCCTCACTATCATTAAATAAACCTAGCATGAAGTTAAATCAATGCAGTCCAAGTATTTTTATACATTTTAGAAGTCTTTTCACATCCTCAGTTCTCCCTTGAACTGGCAGAGATCCAGTTTGGGACACAGTTCATGCTCTTTATACTGTTCATGTACAGCCCTGATTTGGAAAATCAGAGAGCAGTAGAACCTCGGAGCAGAGAGAAATTATTGCACTCACCACTCCCTGCTTTACAGACATAATAACAGATCTGAAGTTTCAGGAGCAGAGCAAGAAGCTCTAGTGGATGCTTTATTATTATTTTTATTTTTATTTTTATTTTTATTTTTATTTTTATTTTTATTTTTATTTTTATTTTTATTTTTATTTTTATTTTTATTTATTTTTATTTTTGTTACTCATTGCCTTTCCATGGTATTCCTGCCCAAATACAGCTTCCTAGAAGAGAAATTGCAGTAGTTAAGTACTTAGTTCAGTAGAGAAAATAAGAAGGAACGTGCAATGGGAAAGTTTTGGAAGCATGCTTCCAGTAAATTCAATTGAGCACCCAAAAGTTTGCCTATCTACGTGAAGTTGACATGACAACAACAACACTAAGGAGCTTTCTTGGTAGGCATGGAGCCAAAGATCAGTGAAGTAGGTGGGAAAAAACATCTCATGTACTTCAGTAGACTCCTGTTTTAACCTCACCTCACTGTTTCAGGTCTGGGAACATTATATTTGAAGTTTTTAATGCCACTAAAAAGCTCCAAACAAACAAACATCTGAAATGAGACTGAGTACAGATCATACTTTCCTCCGATTTAGGCTCGCCACAATTCCACCAATGTGAAGAGCACGACTGGAGCACATTCATGTTAGGGCAGATTTTGGCCCACTGATGTCAGCCATTTGAATACACATACAATATGCTGTAAAAGCAAGTATTTATGAAGACTGGACTGTGAATGTGAAGAGACGGGCTGAATCATATTCTCATCATGAACGAGTGATGACACCCTTTTATCCAAACAAAAGAACTAATGTCTACTGGAAGGATAGCCTGGGGCAGGATTGCTTTAGGAGAACAAAGGCACTTGGTTTGTTGGAGCATATGCGGTAAGAGTGCCGACAGATCAAGCAAAAAAAACAGTTTAGCTAAAGAAGGATATTTAGATCTGCCCTGTGGATGGGACCAGGGGTCTGGCATTTACAGATTACACATTGGTTAATGAAATAGAAACTGGTGACAAAAGTTTGATAACAATAGTAAGAGAGGATGAAATCACTGAGGCAGAAACAAGGCTCACACTCAAATTAAAGGCCCACAAGATATGCAGGGAAGCAATATCAGGTCTGATGGATGACAGGGGAAAAGTATTTCAACTTGCATTATGATGCCTTCAGTGGTATTTCAGCTGCAGAAAGATACATTGGAAAAAAGCAGGCATCAAAACAGCCTTTAGCTCAGAAGAAAATTACTCCAAAAAATCAAATTGTGATCCCTACTTGGGATCACCAAGTATTCAGGATATTTCCTGAGAAACTCTTTCCCTCAGGTGAAAGGCAGTGGCCTACACCCTCTAGGCTGCATTGCTGTTCCTCCTGTCACTCTGCTTTGGCTTCAGCAGCCCCTGTGAGAGGTCCAGTAGGAGCAGTGCAGGAAGCTCTCCTGGACAAGAACTTCATCCATAAATACCACACCACACTGAGGACAGTTCAGTGCCCATCTCCACACCCATATGGGAACACCAACAATTCCAGACCACGCATCCTGGCCCCAGGGCCCACCCCCACCTTGCCAAGGAGAGTTTTCTGAAGACACAAGCAAGAGCTACATACTTTTATGCCAATATATGGCATTTCTTTTGACAGAAGATTGCATGGTATCCTGCAGTGCTGACCATCCTGGCAGGCTGTTGGGTTTGCAAGACACCCTCAGACATTTCCTGCCTGGCTGCGAGACTGCGCAGTGTTCCTCATGAGCACTTGCTTGGGGGATGAGGGCCCCCAAACCCACACCCCACGAATTCAACATTTGTATGATTTATATGTGCATTTTATACACCACGTATGGGATACATATATGTAATGTAGCTGTGGCCTTGCCCTCCCCAGATGACAACATTACAGCACAAACATCATGGCGTCACTGATGCCAAAACACAAACACCATAAAACAATCATCACGCTATTGGGGCTATAAACATCACAACAGCAACCCAGGCCCTAACAGGCTTAATTCATTCCTTTAGGCAATGCTCCAGGAAAAAATGACCAAAAAAAAAAAAGGGACAGAGAAAAAAAAGGCAGGGTGGTGGGTGGGTGGCTCATACAGGTGGGAAGTGTGGGCACCCAAACATCCCCTTCCCCCTGGGGTCTCCAAGGGGTATCTGCACTTTATTAAAACTGGCTCTTCTCATTCCTGATTCATGCATCTCAAATCAGGATAAAATCCTGTAACCACATTAGTCAATCCAGACAGATTCGTCCATTACTTAATGCATTACTCAGATTTCAGTAACAGAAGGTATGTGATCTAGAGTCAAGTTCTGTTATGCTTGGATGAAAATAAAAACACTAAAAAAAGTTTGTGGTAACTGCACCTGTGAGACAAGATTCACTGATTTTGAGAATGATGGCTTAAAGTTTTCTAGCAAGTAATTTAAAAAAATACATGTCTCCATTTACATTAACAGCTTTGTTCTGATGGTCATGTCAAAGGCTTGTTGACTAGCAACAAGCTACCTCTGTCAACAGAAAGCAAAGGGACATTTTCCTCATCACTATTTCAGCAACTAGGTTTGGTCCTGTCCAGTTTTTCCTACAGTAGCAGGATAGCATAGAGGATCTGCAGCTGCTCATTAGGAAACCAAAACAGACAGGGAAAAAGCCAAAGTTAAGGCAAGAAAATCATGCCCACTATTTCATGGTCCAATATGGAGAGAGAGAGAGAAAGAAAATAAAATCTATAGCTGAGTGTTTCAATTTCTACTCAAATTTATCTATCAGAGCTTGCGTGGGCAGGAGCATAACTTGCTTTTTTTGCCAAGAAACATCTCCCAAAGGTTGCACGTGATTTGAAAACAAAGAAAATAAATTTTAAAAGACAACAAACCTCCACTGCTCATCACCCATTCTTGGTTTGACACCCAGTTTGGGCTTTAGTGAACCCCTTGAGTCGTCATCAATGGTTCTCAGCAGCATGATTGATGGCTGCTCCCTGTGGCCACTTTGGCTGGAGGTATACAGAGCTGTTTGCGACTCTGCTGTGACATCTTAAAGTCTCCTTGGCCTCTAGTGCCAAGGACAGAACCAGATACATGAAGACAGATGTTTTTCCAGTGTTGCCATCCTGGTTCCTGCCCTGGCTTCCTACTGTCTCCTCTCCAATCCAATAGGGCAGCAGCTCTGAGTCACTCTGTGAGGGTAGAGGGAATGAGATGCTTTTGGGGACTGAATTAGGACCTTAGGGGACTCATGCAGGGCAGGAGGTACTTCCCTAATCCTAAGCACCTTGGTCCACCTGTGCAGTGCTGCTCATCCAGGAAGATGCTAGGAGAAAATCTGATAAAAGCTAAATCAGAGCTAGAAGTCCCCTGACTCCCATCAGTATTCACATGCCCTGAGATCGCTTCATTCTACCACCCTGTGCACCCAGCTTGGTACCTCCTCTGCTAACCCTGCCTGATCTAGTCTGTTTTGGCCCACTTGTGGGCACCAAATATCTTGCTTATCCCAGGCTTAAGACCGCTCTTGCAGTTGGTCCACACTGTTCATGTTCAGTATAGAGCAAATCAAAGAGCACATGGATTAAATAAGAGAAAATTATCAACAGTGACTACAAGAAGTGACTTTAAGGTCATCATTATGCTTACACGAATTAAATACCCCTTAAATATAGCAAAAGACAGGAAATCTGCTGGAGTTCATCTCCATCTTTCATCCTCTCCCTCATCCTCTCACCCTCTCCTGAGCATTGGGCAGAGGAATTCAGCACAATCACACCCTGTGTGACCTCTTCCTGGTGCTGCCCACGAGCAGGAAACTTCAGGAAACCCTGCAGGCAGCTCACTGAAATTTCCTGTCGGGGTGACACATGCCGCTCAGAGCCAGTAACAGGGACCCCTTGAGGCTGACTGTAAATGTCAATGTAGAAATACTGGGAGAGTGTTTGGGAGGAAAGCCAGGAGGTGAGTTTGTGGGACTTCATATCTGCAGTCTTGTCGATGTGTGTGTTGAAATCTCCCAGGATGACAAGTCAGGGTATTTCATCACCATTGTCAACAAGGTATCAGTGAACTCCTTTATGAACCCTTTAGTCTGTAGAGGTCTGTAAATGAGCATAAAACTCTGTGTTAGCTTTGGCTCAGGTTTCTATTGTCAGATGAATGAATTCAAACCTTACTCTCAGCCTCCATTAGAGCTGCCAAATCCCACCCAGAGGAACTATCTGGGGCAGCAAACTGCTTTATCAAACCTCTGTGCCCCTCTGCACTAAGTGGAAGTATTTGCCAAGTGCTGTGCATGATCTCCTTGCTTTGCAGAAAAAATCATGCGCATCCAGGAAGATTCACAAGCAGCCCAGAAAATTTCTAATCCTGTTCATCGAGTGACAGGAGACTTCCCACCCTGGGGGACACTATATTCACTCATCAAGGACTATCAAACACTCCCAGAACTGTAAACAATGTGTATGGATTGGAGCTTTGGCAGCTCACCTGCAGGAACCTGGAAGTGTTGGATTTTTTTTTCCCCAATGTGTATCTGGCTGTGTGTTTCTGACTGGTTAATTTTTTCATTATCTTACTCTGAAGTCTTACCACAGCTGAAGACTCAGTGCTCAGGTGGGCAGCACAGAAAATTGTCTCTTTTATTTTTTCTTTTTTTTTCTGTTTTTTTTCTTTTGGGCTGTGTCTTTTTCACATCTCCTGAGATAGAAGTACTCTAAACCTTCAAAGCCTTTTAACTTCTACAACTCCACTGTCATCTAGGAGAAGCCACTGCTCCCTGTAGTTCTGACAGACATCTTTTCCAAAGGATTCAGACTATTTGAGGGCAATTTTCTGAGAACAATTCCACCCTTATTTGCATCTACCCTAGGTCTGGTCAAGGATTGTTTGTGTCCTACCCAGGAGAGTGTACCAAGCCTTAGATAGTGAAACCAACAGTAAGAATGTGAGTGCCAGCAGTATCCACAGCTCCTGATAAACAGACAACCAAGGCCACCCCTGGCTAAATGAGCAGACAGTGACCTTGCTGCAAGTGAAGAAAATCACCCCTTTTCTTGCTCATAACACATGAGATATATGTAAAAATGGCAGCTAGTCAGCAGCAGCGTGTTGCTCACATGTGTGGGCAACATGAGAAAAAGTTTACTTCTGAGCCCTCTTCCTCCTATTAGTTCCTCATCTTTGATTTTATGTGGGTCATCCAAGGATGAAGGTTATCTGAGGACTTATTTTCAGCAACAGATATTTTTAAAGGGCTGGAGGTTATCTGAGGTTTAGCTTGAAAATAACAGTACTTAGGAGAGTTTGCAGCCCCGCCTAGTATCATTTAGTTGAAGATATGCCCACATGCACAACTAGTCAATTCACTCTGGTAATTTAACAGCGTTGTTGAATTCTTCACTGATGCAATGGTTTCATTTGCCAGCTTTTATAAATAACACTTTCTAAAAATCTCTGTTTACCCAGGACATCCTGGCTAACAGTGTTTTGGCACAGGGTACTCCTTCCTTCGTCATTTTGTAGCAAGACCTCAGCAAAGCAACACACACAGACATGAAGCTGTCAGTCCCTACAAAACTCCAGTTCAAAACACAGAGTCAAATCTTCCTCAATAGCACTCGTTATCAAGCCATACTACACTCATTTTTCAACTTCAACCTTACCCTCCCAAAAGATTCAAATTAACAGTCTCACGTTTTTTCTTCAAGGCACCCAGTGGTCACAGACTAAGGTGTCATCTAAAGTTCACATTAAACTGTAGGAAGAAAGGTGGTTTACATGTGCACGCTTGGCATATCAAAACTACCCACAACAGGGCAAAAGCCTGTCTGGGCACAGAGGCTTCCTACAGGCAGATCCTAAAATGTGCAACAGACTCACCAAAAAACTAAGGGGCTGGATAAATTTCATTACAAGCAAATACTCTATAAGATAATGCACACTCACTTAGCTCATTTTTCCTGATAAAACCCAAAGAAATATTGATGAAAGAAAACAGAAACTGGAGAGACTGTGGTGCCGTCTGACAGGTTGTCCTGTTCTCCATATTCCTGTGGAGAGGAGGAGGGAGCTGCGAGGATCAGTTAGTCACCTTGCCCAACACCTGCTGGAATGGTCTGTAAAGTCCTAGTGACGAGACCCAGGCAGGTTTCACACCACTGTGTGCTGGTACATCTCAGGCCATGGAATGAGCTGGAAGAAACTTCTCCTGTAATGCTTCAGGCAACTCCTAAAACCATAAAAACAGCCACGAACTGGGACCTTGTGTCCCATTACCTGCACGTAAGCAAACATCAGCAACTTGCCCTTTCCATCGAAACCCGTGTCTGCCTTTGTTTTAACTGAGCTGCTGAAGAGAGGACACCGATGTGGTTAGAAACAGCATATTGAGAGGTCAAGAATTCAATCTGTTCTAGAGAGGCCTACTGCTGGTTTTCTTGGCAGGGCTCACAGGGGCTGCCGTCAGCCAGTCCCCGGGAAGCATTCTCGCTCGCGGAGCAAGGGTGGTGCGAGTGGCCAACATTCAGGCTTGGCTGACGAACCAGAGGAAGGTTTTCAAAATGTCAGCTTGGATCAACCTAAATCATTTTTCCGAGGCACAAAGGGATGGAGGGGGAACTGAAAAGTGTCCTTTACTTCTGTTTCACGTCTCACAGTTTCGTTTTCAGTTACTGGAATGAAATACTGAGGGAACAAAAGGCCACGCAGTTCCTATACCTTTGCTATCCCACAGCCCAGTTTTTGAGGAGTCCAGGATATGAGTAATCCAAATTCACTTTTTTTTTCTCCATCCGCACTTCCCCCATTCACCTCACAAGAGTGTCTCAGAAACCTTCCTCATGGCTTTCTGGCCATGACCCACCAGTCAAAGCCAGATAGTTCCCAGGATAGACGAAAGATTCTCTTTCCAGGGTATTCCATGGGGAATATACTCATTGGGGCTAGTAATGTGGGTTCAGAGCCACTCAGACACTACTGCAAGTGATGCTTGGCTGCCTTATACATTCCATGCATGCTCTATTTACCTTGTGATTGCATGAGGGTGTTAAGACATCACAATGAATTTCAGGAGTGCCCCCTTGCACAAACAGCTTCAAGCACATGGATTCATGATTCACTCAAGATGACTGCAATCACATGAATGGAGTGTCTTGTTTCATCTTGCTTTTTTTAAACTTCAACTGGAGGGAGACAGTCCATCCCAAAGCCCCAGGCTCTGGCCCACTGCTCCACACATCTGAAATCTGATGACTGTGTTTGGTATAAGGCTGGCTGCAACCTGCAAAGACTGTGAGAATTTAAGCCTTGCTGTAGTCCAGTTTCATGGGATACTAAGCAGCAGCATCCAATCAGAAATAGCCTGTTGGGGTTGCTGTGTATGATGCTGGGATTGTGCAAACCCCTACATAAATCTCCAAAGGAAAAATATAAATGGACTTGGAAGAAAAATACATTTCTAAGAGTAAAGCATCCTGCTGAAGGCACCAGTATAGGGAAGGGCAACATAGAGTGCTAAAGAAAACTTCAACATATGCTGAGGGGAATTGTTCAGCATCAAGAGAATGCAGAGAAACAGACAGATTTTCCTTCAGAAAGGATGCCATGGTGCTGTGTTCACCATTCAACATCCCTATGCCCTGGGCAGCAACCAGAAACCCTTAATATTAATACTAGTAAAGGCATAGAAATTGCTTTCCTAAGTTACAAAAACAGCCTGGGCTCCAGGGGATTCCCTGTCCCTCTGAGCACTTTGTGCCCATCTGTGTTGCAGATAGCAATCATTATCTCATCCAAGAGAAAATGAGCAGCGTTTGCAAAGAAAAGGCAGAAGAACAGCAGCCTTTGCCAAACCAAAGAGGGCCCACCATTAAGATGGTTATTTTTCAATAAGGGCCTATTTTTACTAAAATGTGGTAAAATGTGTGTAATTTTGAACAGCCACATAAACACAAATATTGGCATCCATGTGACTTATGACCTTTGTTCCTATGGTGATTTTGTTCAAAAGAAAAATATGTATCACTGACTCAGTATGTTTTCTTAGAGTGTAATGTTTATATTAACATAACAGTATCTTACAGCATCACTACAGTAAGCTTGTGTCAGCACTTCCATTTCAACTAACCCTCTTCAGGACTGTTTGGATGAAGCAGGAAAGGACTGTTTAGGGGCAGAGTTTCAGTCTTAATTTTGAAGACATTGTTTTGTTAAATCAGAAGATGTACTGGCTTCTTGACCTCACATTTGATCAATCATGACTTAAATCCTATTCTGGGCAGTGGTGGTTTTTGTGGATGGGATTATTGCTATCTTTTCATGACTAGGAAAGAAATCTTGCCAAAGAACATGATTGTAACATTAGTTCTGCAATATGTACTGCTATTGCTGAAGACCCAGCTCCCGGATTTTGTGGACTTCTGAGAAAATCCTGCTTAGCTTTTGTTTATTTGTTTGCTGCTGTGTTGAAAAAAATTTAAAAACCAATTTCTGAGAGAAAACAAGGCACATTAACTTTAAAGATTCCTATAGCCCAAGTCAAAAGTAAGAACAAAAAAAGCATTCATTTTAACTAATATTTTCAGCCTATAACTTTTCATGGTTATAGATTGAATATATATGTTCAACTTATAGATATATTATACATAAGATATATAATATATACAAAATATACATATATAAATATCATTTCTATTTTTATATTCAGGCTTACACATAAATAAATATTTGTAACAAATATTTTCAGCTTTCAAAGGTTATAGGCCTGTGACAAGATCTGTGATATTCAACACAGTTAAACTGACAGTGTTAACAGTGTACTTAAGCAGAAAAGTCAGAAAACCCTGCAGTCCAACCTGCAAAACCACTGTAATTGAATCAGGGTTTCTGGCTTGCAGTATGATTACAAGTTACAGAAAGAAGGTTACATCCATGGCAGCCTAGGGTTTTTGCTGAGTTTGAGTACAATGCACATGTTCAACAAACAGGCAGCCCAGCATTAGGAGTGTTTGTGGACAGGGAGGCCAGACAACTAGAAGTCACTGGAGGATAAGAGGGTGGTCATGGTTATATAGAGGAGTATCTTTACATCTATTCTGATGTGTATCAGAAAAGAATTTTTCCCATAAATTAAACAGTTCTGTCTCAGCCTATAACAACAAGATAGCTTTTGGAATATGAGGTTTTACATAATTTGGGGAATAGTTTTCCATGCAAATCTCTGAAGACAAAAAAAGGGAGTGAGTAGTAAAATAGTATATAGTCACTATTGATAGTGTCTGACAAGCCTAGATATTTCTCTAATACTCTGTATTGTGCTAGTGAGTCATAGATATAGCATGTATGAAAAGCTGCTTCACTGTGAGAAAGCCTTTATCTGACATGAGAGAGGACTTCATGTATCTTTAAGAGTATTTCAAAATACAGCCTCCAATATTTTTTAAAACATGGGAGAGACACATTGGGAGGTACCCACAGGTGTTATTACTTCCTTCCTCGGGGATGTTCTTTTGGGGTAGGGGGATAAATGAATTGTTTTTCCTTTAGAAAGAGAGGTGGGGAGAGAGATAGTATTTCTAAGTGAATGAAAAAAAAAACCCCAACAACTGAGTGCAATTAGCAGATCTAGAGGAGTAGCCATAAAACCTACATTATGTTAGTAACACGTCACTGCAAAGATACACAACTCTCCTGAAAGACTGCAAGAGGTTTGTTGTGCTGCAAATTAAAATAATATCGCAGACCAAGGAGGACATGGGCACAAAAAGCTGCAAGCTTTGTCCCCTACCAAGGACATGCAAAGAGGGCAGCAAGTATGCTCTCCTTTCTCCTTCTCAGGCTGGGCCACTAACACAAAGGGAGGGGCAAACTCTAATCCCTCAGATATGGAGAAAAAGGTACTTGCTATCTCCATAACAGAAAATAATTCAGAGGCGTGGAGCTAGATCCCGAGGTGTCAAACATGCTGCTCACAGCCAAGTGCCAGATCCAGGAGGTGGCTGGAAGTCCTCAAAAACACCCATTTGCCCCCTGTTTCCTCCTCCCTTTTTCCAGTCTCAGCACATTGGTCTTTCTGGGCTGGTTTTCAGAGGTGCCTGTGGATTGAATGGGCAGCCTAAGCACCTGACTTCAGCAGTCTGAATTGCCCATCTGGGGGTGTGCAGCTCCCGAGCTATCTGTCAAAAAAACAAAAAAACGAGCCTAGCTCTCATCCTGCTCCCTTGCAGATAAAGGGAACGCTTGGTTTCCAAATAAAGGGCTGGGGAAACAGGGACTTTTTCTCAACACCCAGTCGTGTCTGTAGCACCTTTACAACTGACTCTTCTCCTTTAAAACCATTTCTTGAAAAATCCCTCTTCTTTATCCCTCCTTGGTTGTTTTATGGCTGTGAATCTCCCTCTAAAATGAAAATAATGCACATCACAGTCTTCCTCGTTACAGCGGCTTTGACTTGCCAAGTATTTTCATGCACATTAACAAAGAAAAAAATGAGAACTGGCACAGCTTTCTCTTAGTTCAGTTTGTGCTTTTAATACTTGTTCTGTGGATGCAAGCCTTACTGTCAGGTCTATTCTTTATGAGATGGAAAGAAGCTCTTCTATTCTTATAATGGGTTTCATTGAAAAGCAAAGCCACTTCTCTGCATTTACTTAAGTGCAGAGCTAGAATAGAGACCAGCATGATGAATTTTAAACAGAGTTCACATCTGGTCCAGAAACCACAATCAATTTATTGCTGTATCTGAAACATTTTCAGCATCTGTCATATAATATATTTTCACACGTTTCTAACAAGACGTTTTCTTGGACATAACATAGACAGGTATATCTGTCAGTTCAATTTCATGCAAACGAAATAGAAGAATTTTTGGCATGGTTTATTATACTGTCTTTGGAGCAGTGTAACTATCATGTGAAAAGGGTATTATTTAAGGATGCCAGAAGCTCAGTGATTTCTTCCAAAATGTGGAACTACTGACTACACAGCAGATTTTTTTTTCTAAATCTATGCCTTCGTTTTTTCCATTTTGATAGAATCCATTATCCAATGAATTTGAGAGAGAGGTGCATACCTGATATTATAAAACCTATCTTAGCTCATTCTAGGAACTCTCACGTTTTATGTTAAAGTGGAATCTTCCACTCAGGATGGCCATTTAATCACAACTTTATTCAAATTTTTATTAAAAATTAAATGGCAATACAAATCATATTAAAATTCTTAAGAGCTTCACATTTTCACCCAAACCTGTCATGGGCTTTCCCACACAGAACCACAGATGTATCAAATAGCCTGACAGCACTGCAGCCCAATAAATAGGTACGCCAACTTGCCCCCATATTGGCCCCAGAACAACCATTTACCACCTCATTTTTGGCTACATAAACTGCCTCTAAGCACTTTCTCATTTGAAAACCCTGGGGTTCCTGTAAGAGCACTGCATCAGCAGACAAAGTCCTGCACTCCTCACCCTTTCCCCTGCGCTCACATAAGATCGTCCACAGCCCTTACTTCTCTGATTAGACAAATAGAAGGAAATCAGGGGTCTCATGTCCTAGAGATAGTTTACTTGGTTTGTTTGCCCTTTTTTATCTCAATTAAGTGGAGAGAAGATGAAGTTTGTCAGGGCATACTGGGGTGCAGGCACAAGTGAGCAAGCCTGTGCTTTTGCTGCATAACAGTCCCTCACCGTGGGAGGAAGACCCTGAGATGATTAAACATCTGTTCCTATTAAATTAACATTTGCCATTATTAAGGGTGACATTTAGCTCCTTGAACCAAGGAGAAGAACCATACTTGACTATCAGGACCATGTAAAACAACAAAGTCTGTTCCAGGCAGAGGGGTTTTGGTCTTTCTAAATTATCTTAGGCATTGGCTGTAAAACTGAGGAAAGGAACCTGTCCTGCAGAAAACACTGACAAAAACAATTGAGGAAGGGGAGGTTTGTAAGCAGTGACTGTCCAAGGCTGTTCACGCCACAGAAGGGATGTGAATGGAGACCATGGTGCCACAGGGCTTGGCGGCACTGGGCAACAAGACACCATGGGCTGGAGGGTCACAGCTGAGGGACAGAGATAGCTTTTGGTGATGCCATACCAGTGTTTGCTTATTTTCTTAGCTTCACAGAGATCCTTCCATCGCTGGACAAAGAGGAAAATCTTGTGAGGATGGGAGTATAAAGCAGCACCCTCCCCTGCACCCCCATGAGTCTTGTACCTCAGGGCTGCTCAGCAGCTTGTTTTCTCATGCCAAAATCTGTGTGGGAAGTGACAGTGTAGCAAAGGCCAAGGCAGGACAAGGTGGGTACCTTTTTGCTGGGCTGTGGTTCTCTCAGGCTAATTGTCACCTCTCAGTTTCTCCCTCAGGAGATCTAGATAAGGCTTGAGTCAAACATGGAGCTTGAAAAATTGTCAACTTGATTTCTATTGCATTTTAATTTGTAAGAAATTTTTTATTGACTTTCTCTATAAGCCTGTGACAGTTTGAAAGTTTGTTTTTATGAAGCTGAAGTATTTATATAATTCAAAGACCTTGTGTTATAAACAAAACTTAGGAGCCTGATTCACACTATCACTCTTGTTTTATTTTTCTCCACTATGAATCTGGGTTTTCACAAGCAGATTCTCTCAAGGCATTTCATGTGGGCTTGGTTCCACCATGAATAGAAATGTATTTCCAGTGAATATGCCACATGAAACTTGCCAGCTCCTTTGTATAAGTTTAACCATTTGACTACTAAATGATATGATGCTGAGAAACTCCATATCTCATGTATGTCTAATAAAGATATGTTTCAAATTAAGGTGTTGGTATCTTAGCGAGACACCATTCTTCAAAGAAGCCCATAAAAATTACAATGGCACAGGCCAGCAAGGGGTTAAAGAATTATACCTCATACTGTGGCATGCCCTGAGTTAATAAGAAAGAAAAAAAATTTCTTCATGGGAGAAATTAGGAAATATCTAGTATTTACTTAGGATAGAGCTTTTTCAATATTCATTTCTAATTATTTTAGCCTGAAAAAGAGGACACAGTATTTCACCTGTGACTCTGAAGAACTCTAAGGTCCCCATTTAATTGCAGTGTTTTAAAATAACTGCACGCTGGCTTTAAGTACCAAGTAACTCAAAAAAGTGCAGAACTGATGGGTTACAGAAAATCACCTATGGAAAGAGCAGATTTTTATCTTTTTCAAAACACTGTGATATGTGTTGCCAAGATTTATAATTTCCCTAGGAGCTGGAAATCCAACTTTCTTCAAAGGCACAGAGAAGCCAGTGACTGCTCTGCAAAAAGAAAGCCAAATCTGTGGAAGAAAAGAGACTCCTGATGAAATGGAACACATCTATTTACACATCTGCAGTCATTTGGGACAACTGACATTCAAAAAAGAAAATTCCCACATCTTCCTCCCACTTAAGTCATAAATAGTTAAGACGAGGTCCTCACCTGCCTTAAATATTGCTAGTGTGCTGTAAAGAGGTCACAGGCAGGCAGGGACTGACTCGAGAAGCAGATGGAGGCAGGGGCTGCAGATGGATGGTACGGAGTGGCAGGAGACAGCTGAGGGGGTTAGCACATCACCCGGCACGTCCCATGGGCAGGCGTCAGGTGAGCGGGGCACGGAGCGTGAAATCCTGGCACTGCCGCGGCAGCCACTCCTGATGTCTGGGGTCTGACAGACAAGTCTGAGCCTGCATCGTAAAGCAGATGAGCAGTGCCAGGCTGTATCAGATTAGAAGCTGCACAGTCATGTTTAGGGTTGCAAGTATTTCAAATCAAAATGCAATGATCGATTTTCCCGTCTCTCCAACTGTGCAGTTCTGCAACATGTTTTTACTGTCTCAGCCGTAAATATTGATGCTGAACATATGTATAGGATGACAATCCACAGGCATTTTGTGCTTTAATTCTGCAGTGATAACTCAGCTGTCTCCAATACCACACAATAGTTGCAGTTTAGTGTTAGGAAACCTGGTACCCTGTATTTCTTCAGCTTTTATTCATTGCTGTTCATACACAATACGCTTGTTTCCTGTTGCTGCACATCTTGAAGTCATAGGAAATGCAAGTACCCTATTTGCCTGTGATGAGCCAAGTTTGTGAGTTAATGCAAGACCACTTAGACATCTTTCCAAAAAATAATATGGTCCATACATCCCCAATCTCAAAATGTGACACTGTCTACCATAGCCAGAATTATGAATGAATAGGAGCACAAGAGGCAAAAACTCATTGTATGGCCTTTGCCAGAAAGATCCATAAAATTGTTTCTATTGCAGCTTCTAACCAAAAAACAAATTAACCACTGCATCCAAATCCCCCCTCATCAGCCAGGGTAGTCCAGCTCACTTTCTCTACCACCACCCGGAGTTTGGTTTCTTGTCAGGCTGGGTCTGGTCTCAATGAGTATTGCCTGTCCCTCTAACTCCCAACAGAGGATCTCTTGAAGCTGCCTCAGGCTGTAAACCTCAAAAGGCTCAAAGGGAAGGATGGACTTTGTATTGCTGCCTACAACTCTGTCTGACTTACCACAACTGTTCTACAAATGTTGCTCCTTCATAGGAGAGAGAGGTTTGGATAAGTCACCAGTGAAGACATTCATGTTCGGCTAAAACTCAAAACAGAACAATTTTTCTCTGCATGCTTGCAGCATCAGGACTCAAACTCATGACAAGGACTAAGTAAAAATTAGATTTTTTTCATCTCACTATCAAAAACCTGGGATTGACCAAAACCAAATTATTTTCTGTGTCCCCACCCAAAGCAAAACACTCAAAACTTTCAATCTAACAAAAGGTTTATTACAAACAAAAGTAAATACAAAGCCTTTTGTTTTCCTAGGGAGTGGAGAGGGGAAAGGGAAGTACTTTATTATTTTTCAATTAAGGCTAGATCAGCCTCTAAAAATAGAAATCTCAAAACAAATGCAAGAATTATTCTTTTTCAAATATTGAGTCAAAAGGTTTTGATTGTTTTTCTCCTTTCTCTCTCAGAAAATTTTAGCAACGTAAAAGTGCATTTTCAGCAAGAAAAAAAAATCCAATAAAATTTCATCCAGATCAACTTTTGAACTGTTGCTTTCAGGAAAAAGAAGCAAAAACCCTTTGCTCTGACGTCAGACTGCTGCCCAATCTTCACTCACTCAATCTGCAGCCCATAGATGACTGAGATCAACACCACAGTTGGGAGTAGTCTGCAGGATCCTTGTGAAACAGTGTGCTTGCAAAGCCACGTAGTCATGGTTTTCCACACAACCCATGGGTGCACAAGTGTTTTCCAAGAGACAAAGGTCGGAGCTGGCTCCCTATGCTGTCTGTTTTCATGAGGATAATCCTTAGGGTCTCCAGTTCCTCTGAGGAGCCTGTTTATTAAAGTTACAGGTTTTGGTGAAACATCATCATTTTGTGTATCTAAATATTGAATACTAAATACTGAATACTTTATCTCTCTTCCTCTTTCCCTCCAACTGGTAAACACCAGTGGGACACAAGATGGCAGTAGGTTTTCTGGTTTTCCTATTTATACTGACGGGTGAGGTGGTTGTTAGCCTGAAGAAGGCTTCCCTCCTGCATCAGCTCGGAATTAATTGCGTGAACATACCTGGAAATTATCCAGTAACTAGCAGAGACAGAAATACAGAGAAGGCCTGTTTCTCCTCACTTACTCTGATCTGTGTATGGGCATAATGGTGCGTGTCACCCAACGCATCTGGCAAATCTCATCACAGTGTCAGGCAATATCTATATCCACCTCTGCTCTGCTCAGACACAGACACACGCAGCTAGAGGGGATGACTCCTGCCCATAGATACTTCCAGTGGCTAATGCAAAAAACAAATAGGGAAGCATTTACTGTGTGCTCCCCATTCCCAAAAAGTTCATATATTTTATTCAATAATCATGTAATGCCAAAGGGGCAAGTCCTCCCAGAGTCCTGAACTTCCAGCTGAAACATATAGTCCCCAGGCTGGCAGGGGAAGCACCCTTCTTTGTATTATGTGGCTAGGTTTGGGTAGCAGGAGGGCCACAGGGGTGACTTCTGTGAGAAGCTCCCAGAAGCTTCCCCCGTGTCTGGCAGAGCCAATGCCAGCTGGCTCCAGGACAGACCCTCTGCTGGCCAAGGCTGAGCCAACCAGGAATGATAGTAATGCCTCTATGATAACATATTTAAGAAGGGAAGAAATAAAAAGGGTTTTTTTTAATCCTCTGTTCCAGAGAGAGGAGTGAGAATATGTGAGAGGAACAACTCTGCAGGCAGGAGATCCTCCTTCTCCAGGTCAGTGGAGAAGGAGTGGCAGGAGGGGCTCCAGGCACTGGAGCTGAGATTCCCCTGCAGCCCCTGATGCAGACCATGGGGAAGCAGCTGTGCCCCTGCAGCCCATGGAGGACTACAGGGATGCAGAGATCCATCTGCAGCCTGTGGAGGAGATGGATGCCTGAGAGGAGGCTGTGACCCCATGAGAGGCCCGTGCTGGAGCAGGGTCCTGGCAGGGACCTGCAGACCCATAGAGAGGGGAGCCCACGCTGGAGCAGATTTCCTGGTAGGATTTGTGACTTTGCAAGGGACCCCTAATGGAGCAGGCTGTGCCTGAAGGACTGTACCCCCTGGGAGAGTGACCTATGTTGGAGCAATTTCTGAACAACTCTTGCCCATGGGTTAGACTCATGTTGGAAAACTTTGTGGAGGATTCTGTTCTGTGGGAGGGACCCCATCACTGCAGGGGGAGAATTTATTGTTTGTAATAAATTCAATTAATATCCCTAAGTGAGTCTGTTTGTGAATTCAGAATTCAGTTTGTGATCTCACCCTGTCCTCATCTCAACTCTTGAACCTTTCATTATAGTTTCTCTTCCCTGTCCAGCTGTGGAGGGGAGTCACTGAGCAGCTTTGGTGGGTGTCTGACATCCAGCCAGGGTAAAACTGATACAGTCTTCCTTCCTACAGCCTTATTGGGACGATGGAGGACACTACTTGGTGGCCTTCTGCACCAACAGAGATCTAGCCACTGTGCTGAGAGATGGAAGTTGTATGCACAGACACCTTCAGTGAGTGGGAATGAACCACACATTAACATCCAGAGGGACATCTCCTGTGCTGAGTAGTGATACATGCACCACACCACTCAATCCAGTTTACGGGGAAGCAGTTCTGGGCATATACAGCAGTATCACTCTGGGATGCACTGGTCAAAATCCAGTGAAGTTATAGTAATAGCACGTCTAACAATGAAAAAAAGGGTGCAAGTTTTGAGGAGCTGTCTGGGATTTGGACACCTAAATTCTGCTGTGTTTTCTTTTTAACCAGCTAAACCCTCAGCTGCTCATTTAAACCTCCGGGCCTAGAATTCCGACACTCATCAGCTCATAGGGGTCTGTCAACTGATCCCAGAGGGGTGAGAATAAACACCAAAACTTCCAGGCTTTGACAACTGCCATCTCAAGGTGGATCCATACTTCAGGAAGTATATTAACTATCACAGATTGGAGCTGTACTTTAGCCTTTCTGAACTGCACAGCAGAGGCAGCTGTGTAATGAGATATATTGACCTGCAGCTGTTGTAAGGGGGTTGTCTGGTCTGATTGGTTTCTGTAAAAGTTGTGTAACAGGGAATGAGAAAGAAAAAAACAGTTTTCCAAAGGACCTCTGCTAGCAGTCATGTGGATCCCTCTACCTCAGCATCTCTGCTGACTTGTGCTCTCAGCCATTTCATTCACCAGTTCAGCCCTACTTCACTGCATTTCCTTCATGCAACATGAAGGAAAGAGATGTAAAACATACATAAATCTGACCTGGGAAGCTTCTGAAAGCTCTTTGCCAGACGACTACCTAAGCTGGTTCTGTCCTGGGTGAATCATGTTCAAGGACAATTTCTGCCACTGGGAAAAAGCTATCAGTGAAGTGCTGCTGGAACGGAAACACAAGTCAGCAGTCCCAGTAAGAGGCAAAAAACTGATGATCAATCTGGCTTCTTTTTTTTCCACAAACTGTCCTTTCCACATCAAACCTCAGACATGACAGCAATCTAAAGAAAACTTCCAGATCTATAGCCATGTGTTACAACAGAACAAGCTGCTTTTCAGGGCCAGAAGTCTGGCTCTTTTAGCAAGCACTAGCACTGAATACCTGTTTTAAAGGCTATAGAAAGCACACTCCAGACAATTTGCTCCAAAATGTGAAATCAAATAGACTCTGTAAGTTCAGTACCACTAAGGCTGGTGAATATTCAGTGGAATTAAATATCTGCCCAGAAAAACACCCTGTCTATAGAGGAACGCTGGAGACACCCCTGAACAGATGGGACCCAGAAAGGCCCATGACATCTAGAGATGAAAATAGCTTCTACAAAAAAGAAAAAAAAACCAAAAACACAAGATCACAGGCCCGATTCTGATCTCACCTTGCTGTAAATCATAAGTCACTCCATTCAGGCTGGAAGTTAAGTGAAATCAATTTAAGACCCTTATTTTTTAAGGAAGGATAATTATTTTATTCCCTTCTTTCCAACTTGAAGCAACCCCTCAAGAATCCAGCTGGCTGCAGGTTGTAAAAGAGCATTTCTCTGGATGAAACCAACCCTTCTCTCTCCTTTAAATCCCCTGCCCTCTAGTAAAACACTTTAATAATGTGTAAGAGCTATTTTTGTTGGGGTATGCCCAGTTGTCCCAGACATAATATAGACTGTCTCCCAGTCCAAAATCAACTCAGGTGGCCACTGTGAAGCTGTGAAGTCAGAGACCTGAAGCATGGGAGCAACCAGAAGTAAATTCCAGAACAAAAGGTGCATCTTTGCCCTTTCTGTGTCAAATCACCTGCAGTCAGTGGACATTCAGCTAGGAGGCAACTTCCTGGCCTCTTGTTGGCCTTTGAAGACATCTGTATCTGAAGGGCTCTGTATTTAGGAAACAATTCATTTTCTTAGGAAGCAACTCAATTTCTTTGTGGAAAATTTTAAAAATTACTCCAAGATATATTTCTTCCTACATTTGTCAGGGTAATGTTACACATCCTGATGTGCATGGGAGATGAGCAGGGTCACAGATGTGTCTTGGTTTCAAGCCAGACAACACCAATGTTAAAATGTGCAGCTTCTTTGTCCATCCAGCATCCAAACTAAAATTGTAAAAAAGTGTGCAAACCTCTCATTTGTCTGATTGCAATAGCATTAAACCTTCTCTAACTAGGGTTAATTCTATCTTTTTAATTTAAATGAAAATGTTCTTTTTTTTCCCATGCGGGCTTGTAAAGTCATGGGAACATATTCTGCTGCCTTCCTGACATAAATCAATGGATATATTGGAGGGTCAGGCCAAAAAATATATACATTCCTTGCCCTTCAGCTCTATTTCACCCATAAGCGTTTGCCCACATCCTGGAACAGAAGAAATGTTTTCTTTCCATTGAATTTCCGACTTTCATATTTCTACAGAAGTTGGCTATCACCACACAGTTGATATTAACAACTTGACCCAAAATCTGTTAGGAAGAGAAACTCTTTTAATAGAATGACAGTTATAATTCATCTAAAAATACCTACAAACAGAATAAAGTGAGATACAAATGAGCTTTTTTCTTGAGGATACTGTCTAATACAAACTCCTTTCCAGTCTGACTCTCCTTCAAGCATACAACTATTTAATAGGTAATTGCCAACTTATTCATACTACTCCTGTTCAGGACATGAACAAATTCATTGCTTTGAATATAACAAAAGAAAAAAGATCTATGGAAAACCAGACATTTCTTGGACAAGGATGTGTAAACTCTGACAGTTTATAAATTCAGGCTGCTGGAAAGTGCAAGTTTATGCTCCTCACTAAAGTACCACACACAATTTTAATGTTAAAATAGTAGGCTAGAAGGAGAGAAAATCAAAATTTAAATTAATTACATGTAACATACTATAAGATATATCTGTCATTCCTATGGATCACTGTTCATCTGGGGACCTGTGCATGCCCAGCAAGCCTCAGGGTATGATTTTTTTCCATACCTTTCATGACAAGTATATTTCTGCCAAAAGTAACGTTCTCCACTGCCTTCTTTTCAAACCTATCTTGAGCAAAACTTAGAAAAGTTTCTAAAGTGCAGCCCAAAGTGTTCCGTGACTATGATGTAGAATCTTTCTGCTGTCAAAGGAACATGTGAGACTCTGGCCACATCAATACAGGAGGGAAGTCTTTACCAAATTCACCTTTAAAGCAACCCTCACCATAGCAACCCTTACCACCCCCTTGCCCCAAGGCAGAGAATGGTATCTAAGGAAAATTTTCATCAGGATTCATCACAATGCTTAGACAGGTTTTGAAGCTCAAATATCTCCTGCTGGACAACTCTTCCTTACAGTCTTACCTGATGATCTGAAGAACCCTGCAGCCTAAAATGTCACTCTTGGAAATGCAATTTAATCATCTACTCTGATCGGCTCTAATCGCTGTCATTTCTTAATTGACCTCTCACTTTGCAGTTTTGACACCCCGTTTAGCAAGGTGAATGCAAATACAGCTGCACTGTTTCTAGACAGTGTGTCACTGCAGCAATAACACCCACTCAGGGACATTTCTCTTTAAATAAACTTTCCAGGCAGTAAACAGGTTGTCTGAATTATTTTCTGCGTATTATTATGTATTACTACTTTGATTTTTTTTTTTCCTATTTTCCTTGACATTTTTACTCTTTTCGGAGGTACACAATGAAAGGATAACACAAGCAGTAACACATTGTAAAATCTATTTGGTTATTAGGGAAGAAGATCTTACTATGAAGGTGGTCTAACACTAGCACCAAGGTTGTGGAGCTTCTACCCTTGGAGATATTAAGAATTTGACAGGACATGACCATGAGTAATTTACTCTATTGGAGTAGGACTTCAAAGTCAGCCCTGCTTTACGTGGGGGTTGGACCACATGACCTTCAGTCATCCTGTTCACCCAAGATTATTCTATTCACATTCTGCATGAATGTGTCCTTAAACCTTAATTGTTGTGGTCCTCCCATTTAATTTTTCAGCTTTTGACAGGTTTTCTCAAAGGTCTTCCCTAGTGTTTCAGTGGTTTTGATACCTTGAGGAAAGACAAGAAATCATCTGGGTTTGCATATGAGCCCATCAGGGCAGACACTTGTGCTTCACTGCTGTAGCATGTCCATCCCTGGGCCGACACCAGACCCAGATTTCACTTACATGCAACTGCCCATGCACAGGAGGCTGTGAGAGGAGCCCTGGTCCCCCTGAAGCCTCTGAGGGCTCAGGAGAAGCTGAGCATCCAACATGAGGCCCACCCTAGACATCCATCTAGGATGGATCCATCCATCTGGTGAAAGCCAGCAGGTTTGGGCTGCCCTTCTCCAGCATCAGCCTGAAGCAGCTGCTCAGGAGAAGTCTGAAGGCTGATTATTTTTATAAAGTAAAAAAATTCCCCATGGCACATGTCAGTGTCCAGATCTGGTGATAGCTCAGGGAGAGCTCAGATAGAAGGTAAGCTGAGAGCACAGCCATACCCCAGCACACCTGGGGACCTGGGTAGTACTAGAGAAATTACTTTCTTTTTCCTTAATAAAGAAAATAATTTATTTCCTGGCCTTTGCAGTTTTATTACAAGCTGTGTAAATGGCTTTGTTTGTTTGTTCTGTAGTTTTATAGCTGGACACTTTTGTAATTAAGGGTGTTTTTAAGTGATATGTGTATAAAATTGAAGTGGGCAAGTGGAAAAAATAAACAGAAGGAAAGTTTTTAAGAAGTTATTTGAATTGGCCGTGATATTCTTCCCCACTAGCTAGTGAGGTTTTAATTAGCATTGAAAATCATAAGTAACTAGAGATGAAAGAGCCCTATTAGGTCATCCAGTCCAGTTCCCTGCCAGTTCAGAATTGTGCCCAACAGTGTATTTCCCAGTGTTTTGTCAAGTCCAGCACTAAGCCTGTTCATTACATGAATAATACGCTCTTTTGAAGTAGCAGGAGGGAAAGTGTTCACAATCCATATCCAGGCACTTACTTACAGTTTGTAACAAAAAGAAAAGATAAGTGAAGATTCAAGCCAGTATAGAAATTTATATGCAGGTCTCCACATGGGGTATTTACTCTCATTATGCTTATAGGGGAGCTCACACGTGGCTGCGTAAATATGAACGATGGGCTAAATGTCATAGCAAGGATTGCGGGAAAAGTGTTTAACTGCTTCACTGAAATTATTCTAAAGAGGCCCAAAAGAGGGAGAGAGGAGGAGCTGCAAAGTCTTCACTCAACTCCTCCTGGCCTAGGTCAGACTTCATCCCACAGGAATATCTTACACAGCTCACTTGCATTTTTTTAAAAATACGAGCGAGAATCAGAAAACAAATCAACAAACAAAGAAAAACCCTCTAGAGCATATACCTCAGGTGGCAAATCCCATAAAACAAGCAGCCAGCAGTGAGTTGTCAAACAGAGGTGAAGGTTTCTTTTAGACCAATGAGTCAAACCAGAGATAGGACAGCTAGTGTGAAAACTACAATTTGGCAGACGGAGTCAAGGGATCCTTCCACATCCTGTAGCAAGACATCAGTATGATTTCTTTAAGATACCTGTGACATTTCTCTAATAAAATGTCTTGCGTAGAATACAATCCTTTATACTTCGTTTTAAGTAAAGAATTACAGACATTAAACTGCAACAGCAATCTTCATCAAAAAGACATCAGTGTGGACTAAAAAAAAAGGCATTTTTAATGTTTAGTCTACTTACATACAGTTTTATAGAGACATAGTTATGCAAACAAAACTTATCAATTGCTATAGAAGCTCTTTCCAAGAAGAAAGAAAGAAAGAAAGAAAGAAAGAAAGAAAGAAAGAAAGAAAGACAGAAAGAAAGAGAAAGAAAGAAAGAAAGAAAGAAAGAAAGAAAGAAAGAAAGAAAGAAAGAAAGAAAGAAAGAAAGAAAGAAAGAATTAGAAGGTAATTTGGCTGGGAATTCAAAACTAAGAAACATAAATATAAGTGACATTTGGAGTTTCCCAGTTAGCCAAAAGCATAATGCCATAATCAAGAAAGATATAATCAAGAAAGATAATGACATTGTCTAAAAGGCCATTCAGATGAAGTTAGACATAAAGGAGCAATAAATGATGGAAAGCTGAGGAAAGAAGAGAGCAATTAATATAAACTAAAACTCAAAGTGTGCAAAGTTAATATGGAAGTCTGAAGATGTTAGGATAAACTAGCCATAATAATAACAATAAAGGATAAAGCCTTGTTATATTTTAAAAGTCTTTCTAGAAAATATCTGTTTTGCAGAAACACATGAAAGGAGGCAGAAGTGCTGGGTATCTAGTTCTGACCTATGCATGGAAAGCAGGGTAAAGGGTAAATAACATATTCATGTCATCAGAATATGATAAAAAACATTTGATTCCATCACAATAAGAAAGATGTTGAAGATCTACTGAAGGTAATAATTGTTTTAAGGAAAGGCCCACAGAATATACATCAAAAAGTCCTTAGACTTCTGCTTAAGGCAGCAATTAGGTAACATATTCAATTTTGATGCCTCTTTGAACACTGGATACATTCTAGAAGTTTAAAGCATACTGCATTGTGCCAAAGCACAGAAAGGACAGGCCATGAGGTGCAGGTGGCCAAAATCTGGGAAAGTGGATGCTAATCTTGGACATAATTTAAAAGTTGATAACGAGTAAAGAACGGTATGACAAGAATATAATTACTAGCATTCAGTACAGTTTCACAAGGAAGAGGTCTTGTCATCCTAAAAATTAAGTTGGCCTGGTGTTTATTAGGTTGTTAAATGTGCAGCTGAAGTATGCCTCAGCTTCTAGGGTGTGTTCATCTCCCTAAAATTAGCATTATTCGCAGTCAGTAAAGGCTGTGGTAACTGAACCAAGTGCTGGCTTCAGTACATATCCAAAAGTAGTTATCAGCAAGCAAATTTTCCATATGAGTGCACCTGATGGAGAGGTCTTCTGTGATCAGAGCTGGGCTCTACACTATTCAGCTCGCTTTTCATCAGCGTCTTGGGAGTAATAAAGTAAGAATGTTTTAAAGCAATCAAATGCAGAGCTGCACGCCTAACAAGGAATACAGAGCAGAGTGACGGTATGAGAGTCCTAAGCTCTTTGTATTTTTCACCAAATTTTTTCCTCATCAAACAGCTTTAACCCATAACTATGTGATGATTAGGTCAAGCAGAAGGGTTCCCAAGGGAAACAAGAGCTCCAACTCTGTAGCATGATGAGAATATTCAGCTGCTGTATGGTCAGATGGCAGAGCTGATGATTTAGCAATATGGCTCCCACAGAAGAGGTGTAACAGGAAAATCCACTCAAGAGTGTCTTACTCAGGCAACAGGGATGGACATTCAAGCCTTTGGCTGAGGTCCACCTTCTCATTTTTCAGCAAAGGACCACAATTTTCTTTCCTTCTTCGAGCTCTCTGCAGAATGAGAAAGTTCTTTAATCCTCTCAGATGTAAGAATGTACCAAGCAGGAAAAATGTTTTTCACAAATTTGGTCACTCTCTCCCCTTACAAATGATAAAATAGCAAGCTAAGGCCAGAGAACAGCCTGTGCCTAAGCATGGCCCATGAGCGGGCAGTAAGACAATGCTCACAGCAGACATACATCCAAGTGTAGGATTTAGAAATCTTTCCCTGTATTTTGTCAAGACAGAAAGATTTTCTGCAGTTCTGCCACTGGTTTTCTTAATAGGATGGTCAAGTACCTGAGAAGACAAAAAAATTTTTAGCGTTTTTAAAATGAAATATCAATTTCCTTATTTGGAGAAATTCATAAAGCACAATCTGTTTGCATTACTCTTTTAGCAGCCAGAGAAAGGACTGGGATGTGACTTGACAATAGCATATATAAATACCTTCATGGTGACAAAGTACCATATACAAAATGGCCAAAATGGCCGTGACAGGAAAGGCATAACATGAAGCAAAGCCTGGATTCAGTTTCCAACCAAATTCAAATAGGAAACAAGGCACAATTTTAAATCATTGTTACAAACTACCAAGAGAGCTTTGGAGACTGTGGCCCTGGATGTCTTCAAATCCAGGCTGGATATGATTCTGGGTTCTGTGATTTAGCCAACTGGGACATTATTTGGCTCAGTAGGAGGCTGACTGGGTGAAATTTAATGGCTTGTGACATACAGGGGGTCAGACCAACTGTTCTAATGGTCCCCTCTCGCCTTAAATTTTGTGGAAAACTTCAGCTAACCAGCAAAACAAGTGCAAATGACCCAGTGGTTTTAATTGCTCCAAGTATTGCTCCAAGTGTGGTTGACAAACTTTAAATAATTAATTATTATCAAAACCTGTCTTAATCACAAACAGAAAAACAGAAGGGGAGAGGGAGTTAGCCCCTGAGAATAGTTTGCTCAGGCTTAATAAACAGAAAAATTGAATCAAACTCCCAGGAAAAAAGGTGTCCAAGTCTTTTTACAGAACCAAGCCTCGATTTTACAAGAAGAAAAATGGCTTACATACTTAAAAGTCCACTTAGGGCTTGGCATAGAGCTATTCCTTTCTACACTGAGTGCTAGCGCACTTCAAGGGCACTGAGGATCCGATTACTATCCTACAAAGTGTAGGGGTTGGCTGAACAACTCCAGAGTAACTCAAATAGCAGCAAACCTGGCCTATTCCCTGTCCATAAAATACACAGAAAATGATCCCACTCCCTGACATTTTTTCAGCTGGGACAGCTGCTATAACAACTCAGAGCTTTTCAATCTCTGTACAGAGCTCATGTATAACCTCTTCAAGTGCTCAGCCTGGAACCACTTTTCTTCCAAGCCCATTTCACTGGAGCAACCAAAAGTGTTCAGGGAAAAGCTGTTTGATAGCCTCTGGAGGGGGAGCATTAAATCAATGAAGAATTTAAAAGGTGGGGAGGGGGACAGGGCAAGGGGAGTGGGATAGAAAGATTTATAGCAAAAAACAACATACAACTTGAATCCAGTCCAAGAGCAGCCACAGGGGGCTGGTGCCAGTCATCACTGATGAAAGGGTTTGGATTTGTCAAAGAGAAAGATGCTGTGTAAAAATTGCATTCAAAGCCCCAGTGAAATTGCATTAAGGGGCTGTTCCCTTGGAGTTTTGCCTGAGCAATGGCTCCGAGGTTTGAGCACTCTGGGTGAATACCGATCCCCTTCTCCATGCCCCACTCTTCCCTAGCAGCTCTTCACCTCCTGCTAGGCCAGCACTCCCCTCAAATCCAACATAGGCTGCAGGGAAATGCTGTGTTTAGAGAATCAGCTGCTTCAACACTCACTGCTGGATTTAACTGTTTAGCAATGTTTTCCAGCCATTTGACTCCCTCCATCACCCAGCCCAGCCAGAGGGCTTAGCCTCTTTGGAATGTTTCTTTATACGTTTTTTTGCTCAGTGGAAATTCGCTATAGTCATGATGTGACTGAAAATCCTGCCCGTGTTGCTGCTGTTGAGGCCAAAGCCCCAACAGCCCACCTCTCCCTGGGACAGGGCTCAGCAAGTGACAGCAAGAGCTGCTTCTCATCCTTCTCCTAAACCCTGCTAGCCCCTCAGTGCCCCTGGCACCCACTTCCACAGCATCAGGAAATGGGAAGACTAGCAATTTGTAGTAGTTTACTTCATTTAAGGGGCTGATGGCATCCCCTCTATTATTTGGCATGGGGATGTTACCCTTGGCAGTGCTCATACTGAAGGACAGATGTTTCCATCAGCAACTTAAAAGCCTCATAATGGAAACAAAAAAGGCAGAGTCAATATGAAATCTCCACAATGAAATCTGAAGCATTCAGCAAGGGAACGCAAAACACAAAATGGCAAACACTCTTCCAGCAATCTGTACACTGTTACCTACTGACCAAAGCAGTCAGTCAGTATTCAGGGAGTTAATCTTCCCAGTGGTCTGGAGAAATTAATTCTAGTGTCAGTTATTTCTCTGACGCAATACTACTAGGTTTGAAAGACTGTAAGCAGAGTCTTATTTCATTGGGCAAACTGGGAATCAAGCCTCTCTTCAGTTACATTAAACCTAGAAATGCTTCACATCTTCTAAGGCTGATGATGCGAGGCCTTCCTCATTATCTTCCTCTAGATGCTGTTGCTTCCCCAAGTGCTGAGCTGTGACACTCTGAATCAGCCTGAATCTGACCAGGAAGGGCTGGCAGCCCACCTCAGGACAGCAGCTTGGCTGGTACAGGTTGCCCTGAGAAGCTGTGGATGCCCCATCCCTGACCATCTCCAAGGCTAGGCTGAATTGGGCGTTGAGCAATCTGGTCTAGTGGAAAGTGTCCCTGCCCATGACAGGAGGGTTCCTTCCAGCCCAAACCATTCTATGATTCCGTGATTCACATCGGGCCAAATTCTGCGTGACCAATCCAGGTTTTACACAACAGGCAAATGTAACTCCTGATTTCCATAGGAATTTTTATCTTATTGGGTTGCAGCCATGATGAGAATCATGCTCCCTCTGGAAAAGAAGTGGTGTTTTTTGTGTCACAAGACATAACTGTCCTACACTGTGGCCTAAAAAATCTGCAACACAGCTCCAGCAGTGTGAGAGATAAAGCCAGGCTTTAGGCATGACTTCATTTCTTGCTGCTTTTTTTCTATCTGACTTGCAGCGTCACCATTGGCATAAACAGCCCTGACTTCTCCATCAGCTATTTCCTTCTTTGCTTCCTCCTGCACCAAGTGTGTGTTTTTCACATTTGTATAGTACTTGCAAACTCAGAAAAGCTCATCTGAATGTGACTGAAACTCTGGCACATCGCTTGATTTTTTTTCCTCTTTTACTGAACTAATTTTTGCATGATACACTGCCAGCTTCACTTTTCCCACCTTCCTTCTATATAAACAACATTCCTATTCCAAATATTTCTTACACATTTGATAAAATGTGTTGCATACATTAGATGACTTTGGCTCAATTTTATAAAGAATTGGCATAATGCAATATACTAACTCAACTCTGATTCACTAAAAAAATATATGTCATTAAAAGCTGTATATACTTCTGATTTTAGTGTACAGCCATGATTGACTGTTTCAGTGGTAAGTGATGAAGGCATGGCCAAATATGAATAAAAGCTGTACACCACATTTCAAAGACATGTCTTTTATTTATTTTATAGGGATGGATTAGGTTCTAAAGTTTTCAGGAGGTGTTGCTTTACCAGTGGCACTTCTGCAAGTACAGCGGTGTTAACCTTGGTTCCTTGGCTAGATTCCAGTGTGGTTAATTATATTCTGCGCACTGTGAAATTCCCACATAATTTTCAATTAAGGAAGTTATTTGCCACTTCTCCCACTCCTTGAAAATTATTGGTAAGATCTGCTGCATACAAAATGGCTGCTGTGCTCCATCCCAAGAATGGCTGCATGTTAGCCAACACTCATGCACAAAGATGATGTAGATAAAAAGTAATTTTAGTCCTTTATTCTAATCACTGTCAATAGAGATTCTTTGTTCTTGTGCTTCATAGGCAAAAAAAGGAAGGTCAGGGGCTGGAAACATGAAGATGTCTAAATTCACGCACACACCTCACCATGTTAGAACTGTTTGGAGCTGATCTGCACCCAAACTTTAACTTGAATAAGTGAATTGTTTGCATTAAAAGTCACCTTTTTGCTGTCAAACCCTAGAGAGGGTGACAGAAGGATTACATCTGGCTGTTAAGGTCTCCCCAGGAAGAAGAAACATTCAAGCTGACATTCACACCACCCTTTCAAGGACGTCTCCAGCCTGGGTGGCCTTTGGCAATGAACTTTCCTGACGAACATACTGCTTGCTAGCCAACATATCCTCAGACACAGCCAGAGTTGCTTTGCCCATCTCACCGCATGCATGCAGTGTCCCAGAAGACTTTGGTCTTGTTTCCCAGCTCATCTGCTATGCCAGGGAGTTGCTGTTGTTCATGAGGCTTGGGGGAAGGCAACAGGGAGGAGACTATTTATGGGACTGTGACCCAATGTCAATAACTTGAATTCAATGCCAGATATTCAACACCATGATTTGTTTAGCCAATGAGGAGCCTTTTCCATCATGACCAGGTGTAGCATCCCACACCCTTCATGCCTTGCACTTTTAGCATTCACTGACAAGTTGGGTCATGCTCAGGGAGAATGCTGCCAGTATCACTGAGTGCTTCAGCTTTCACAGAACATATCACAAAGGGAAAACTCCTTCCACTTCAGTACTGGGGGAAGGATGACTGCTGGACTGTGCCTGGTCAAACCAAGGCTGACTTTGGCCATAGGCTCAGTGAACTTGTGTCCTGCAAGGACATGGCTGTATCTGAAGTCACAGTACTAAACAATCACATTCTTCCCAGTCCTTGGCTAGAGTGGCTTGTTCCCCTCCACCTCTGCCTAGCCTTAAGACACTGGAGTCTTCATTCTTCCTTTGCAGTCCTTCCAAGATTGTCTCACTCCCTTACTATTAAATTAACACTTTTCACAAGCTCTTCTTTCCCTGTTCTTCGTATTTTCTATAGCTCCTTGTCACCACTACAAACTTCCATCTTCAACAAGTCCACTAACTGTTGGATGTCCCTGTCCTTTCCCATCAGAAACACATCTTCTTGTGAGTTAAAACAAGAAAAGTCTTTGCTCTCTCCTGTATTTTTTTCCAACTCTGGCTGAAGATTCCCCACTTCTGGAGGAGTAGATGTTCCCTCTCCTTCCAACACCCTGATGTGACACAGACATAGTACTCTATTCACTGGATAATCTGCCTGTGTCCCTCAAATATGTGACCCTCCTGTCTATCCCAATGTATATACAAATATACGCATACATGACAAGTGTTCTCTACTAAAACACCATCCCAAAATTGCCATGCTGCCAAAGTCTCCTCTGGCAGGGCAGGTTGTGAGCAGATGTCTCACCCTTTCACTTTTGCCCAGAGGTCACACCTGAGCACTCCTCCCACACCCACTACTGCACTGTCACCTTGACTCTATTGCAACATGAGCCATTATTTCTAAGATTTTACACAGGTAAATGAAATGATCTTCAGGAGGAGCTGACAGAAGCCATCACCTCAGTGAGAGAAGTGTGGTGAAGAGTCCAACCTGGCCTTTTTTTCTCCTGATAATGTTCTCACCATCTCATTTCTTAAAATATTTTCAGAAGTAGCCTATTCCATGTCTTTTTTAGCATAAGGAAGGTCTCCCACGTTTTATTATGGATTGCTAAAATTGAGGTTAGCTATGCCAAAAGCACTTTTCCAAATACAGTCACTGTTTTGAAGGCCAAATTGTTCAATAATGGCCTACATCTGTCAAACAGGGGCACTACCACTGACCAAGTGATAAATTCAATCCTTGAGAAAGCTCAGAGCACATAAACTATATTGTTCCCCATCCAACTAAGCTAGAGAGTAGTTAACTCACTGTGAAGCCGTTATTTTATAACATCTGAAAAAATGTTCATAATAACGATTCTGTGGAGGCTGTTTTAGAAGTGGGTATAATATTGGAGTGCCTGTGGTAGTGACCCCCTGGGAAGAGCCCCTTGTAAACCATTCATAAACAACATGGAGAGGGGGAGCTCTGTGTGTGGTCTTGACTTGATCTTGCAACTTTGGGAGCTGAACAGCTCAAGGTGGATCCATTTCATAATCACTTTATTTGTTTTGAAATCTCTCAGCATCCTTCAGATGACCTTCATAGGAGTATGAGGCAAGAACTTTAATTATTATTGTACATAAATCTAATGCTTATCACAGTGAGGCCCCCAATCTCTGCTGGAACCTCTATGTATTACTGCAATAAAAACAAAGCAATACTCCCACTAATTACAAAATGAGTATTTAATCTCTCTGTCAGTAAGTCTGATGCTGCCAGCACAGCTCACAGAACTTCCCTGGTAACTGGCAGACAATAAATTCTACAAATGCTACGTGACAGACATCTATTTTGAATATCTGTCTCATCCCCTTGACTTCCCATGAGTTTCTCAAAATAGCTTGGTAAACAACCTGCTAACACGGATGGTGGGAGCCCCACTAAAATTGGTTCCTACTTGTCCACACAAGCCCTGGGATTCCAGGACTTCAGCAGTCCGAGTTTTTGTGGTCATGCCGGGCATATGAAGTAACATATATTGCAGTTTCTTGCCTAACCTGAATTAATGATGGCATTCAGACCACCCTGCCTTGTAATTCCAAAAAGGTCACCTCAAAGGCCGCTGGTGCAGACACAGGAAGAGACAGTGTTCTTATTTTGTACAGCTGTGGTGCAGAAAGTCCCTGCAATGGAAGGAAATAACTGTTGATCCAATATTTTTTAAGAGTTTGGTTGTAGAAGCAGGAACCCAACCTTGCAAAGTTTGATATTCCCTTTATATCAGAAGGGGAGTGTTTTGAATTGGGTTTTCATATCTCTGAAAAAGTCTGCCTGCCACTTCACAGAACAAATAAGAAGGTGTTGTCCTTGCCAGAAGGAGGTAAAATCTCATTTCAAATTTGTTTAACAAAAAGTTATCAGCTAAATATGTAGAGGGGGAGAAAGAAGAGAGATTACTTGAAGGAGTAGTATGTGGGCCTTGCCACAGCAGGATGGAATATCACCATTTCTGCTAAAAATACAAATAAAATCCCTTCACAGAGATATAAAACTTATTGAAGGTCTGAAAGAAAACAGATATAAGAATTATTTACTCAATGGACAGTAAATGCAATCTAATCCTTCCCTGCTTATCTTTTTAGTGCATAATCAATAAAGTCAACACGGAAATAAAAACTGTTACAGCTATGACAATTGTTTCTTGTGCAGCAAGGTCTGACATCATCTAATGGGAGGTTAATTAATAGTTAACTTGGATAGCACAATTACCTAGTGAAACCACATTATTAAACCTCTGGCTGTAACCAACTTGTAACTTGAGAAGAATTTGCTCATATCTGGCTCTGGCCCATGCTGGAGACTGGGGACTTTAATGTCTGCTGACTCCTGGCAGTGCAGTCCCGTGGTGTACATCCAGCATGGAATTCTCCTGGTTGAGGTCTAAACATCAGTTACATAAACACAGGATTGACTCAAAGGAACAGCAAACCACTGCAGCTCTACAGGAGAGGATGATCAGGTAAAATGTGAACTCTGTTTTCACAGTTGGGGTTTTTCTAATTAACTGGTATGGTGCCTCAGAGGTGTAAGGTTTGGAGGATATATCCTCAGCCCAAGTCCACTTTGCCAAGGCTTCTCAGTGATGCTATGACTGCAACTATATCCCTGAAGGGTGAAGGCTGAGTCACAGATTTCTTGGGGGTGAGCTGACACAGTTGTATGTTCATCCCCTCAGGTTTGTGACCCCCATGTCTCACTATTTCAAGTCTCAACCGATATTTGCACAACCTCTGACAGAAAAGGGGATGCCTTGCTTCTTAAAACTAGCCAAAAATTTACTCCTCATAATTTCAACAGTTAAAAGTCTACTTCTCTCCGACCCAGAGACTTAGTCGACTTAAAAAACATGAATATTCTCTGTGTCTATACTACTAAGATAACCAGTGCATGGAAGAAGTCCTGAGTCCTGGAAAGAGGGATCATCCCTACTGTTAAGCAGTTGGAATGACCTGATTACAGCATAATTTGGGCCAGTGCCAGTTGGAGTGTCCCCCTGCAGTTTCCAGGCACAGTTTGGGAGCCAGAGGGGATCCAGGAGCGGGTGGTCCACAGGCAGCCACCCTGCTCTGAGTGCCAAGCTCCTCTGCCTGCCCAGGCACTCTGTGCTTGGCCTCGTGGGGGTCAGACCCAAGCACGTTTACAGACACAGCTCCAACTCCCGGAAGAAAAAGCTGGCTTAAAGCTCTCAGAAGATACAAAAAAAGAGCAGATATGCTCAGTACTTGATTTTAAAAAATGTTAAACCAAACATTTTCCAAAGCTAAAGAGTGGACTTCACTGAGGACAGAAAATTGTCTTCATTGAAATGCTGCTAAATGACTTTTATACACAAATATGTAAAAGTAATTTTATCTTGATTTCAAAAGGAATTTTTATTTTCTTTTTTTTTTTTTTGTTGGTTTTTTGGTTGGTTTTTGTTTTCAGAACCAAGTGTGGTTTTGCTTTCACACTCTCCATTTCCCTCTACTATGCTTTTCTCCACTGAAATAAAAAAAAAACAGGGAACTGGAGTGAAGGGAAGGGGAGATCTTTGGGATTCTGTTGTCATTTGTTTTTCTTCAGAAGACAGTAGGCAGGAATAAAACATTTCTCCTGCCAAAGAAGAAACAGTCACAAAATCTCTCTGCTGAAAATGAGAGGGAAAATGAGACTGAGAATTTCTGGAAAACAATTCTAATAGGCATAGGGGCATGGGCAGAGAGAGGTAAGGCATTGGAAGCAAGGTTGCACGTAACGGTTGACTGGAGATGAAATCCATCTGGAGCTGACCAGCTGCTTTGAGTGTTTGCTCAAGCTGTACCAACATGACTCGAACAATGAGTCTTCTGCTGGTCCAGGTCCAACCTCAATTCTATAACTCAGTCTGCACGCTCTGGATGTCTGCATCTTTAACAAAAAATAATCATCAAGGTGAAAAGAAGGGTTTAATTGGGCATATGGCACCCTCAATTGCGAAGGACGGAGACAGAGCCTTCTTTCTATAGCAAGGAATTTTGTTTAATTTCCTTGGGTAAAAGAGACATGCACTGTATAGCAAAAACAAATAGGAAATAGTGTGATATTGGTCAACAAAACAAAGAAGGAGGAAAATCCAGAAAATGAAGTAAGGATGGATACAAGTGTATTGTATTAATCAAATCAATTAAGGTCCATTGAATCAGTAAAGTCACATGCTTGAAATTTATTTCATTCGCTTACTAAATTACTGGCACAATCAGGAGTGATTCAGTTTGTACACAGACAATTTTCTAGCAAAATCAGAAGTACTAAACAGAGTCTCAGGCCAGATCCTGTCTATTCGCATTTCATATGGGAGAAGATGCAATGTAGTATGTCAGTTGCAGAATTTGGTTCACTGACAGAGCTCTAGTTCACATTTGTTCTGATCATTAATTCATTTCATTTGGTATTGCACTAATTTGACAAACTGAAGGGTAATTTACTTCTGAAAAAGAAAGAATTTTTTTTAATTTAAAGACAACTGTCAAGTCCCCCATTGCTTTGCAAAGCGTAAAATTGAGTCCATTTCTCTCATTTCTAATTTGCAAGTCCATCTCTGAATTTAGCACAGCAGCATTACTATGCAAACACTTGCACAGGGGCACTAAGAGACATAGCCCTGAACAAAAAGCCCTGGAGACAGTGCCCTGGAGCTGAGACATTGTTCAGCATTTTGCCATTTCTGGCTGGTTGTACTCACATAGTGATTACCTGTGCTCTGTTCCAGTTATTCAGCTGGAATCACCAACTGAGACTGAAACCCTAGTCGCTATACGATTTGCACCCTGAGAGAACAGAGGATTTCATACTACCATGCATTTTGTAAATATTAATCTGTTGCATACAAAAAAATATATAAATATTCATTTTCTTCATGTAGGTTTCAGAATGTCAAAGAGCTAGAGCTAATTAAGGTTCAATGACAGATTTGATAATTTGAAATTTGGTTGGGGTTTTTTTATGTTGTATTTTAAAGAAGAAAAGCAATGGCCATTATGTCCTAATTTGTAAACACTTTATTAGATGCTTGAGACTGGAAAGTATGTTAGCGTTGTTTGTCCTGTCAAAGGCTTTGGAGTGGTTTGAAGTCTATTGAGTTACATCTGCTGCTATTTATTTAGGGCGGAGGAGTTGCCCTGTTTCTAACACAGTTTATAAAAGGAAGAAAAATTCTAAACTCTGCAATTAGAATTTAATTAGGGGCCTTTTTCCTCCTAAGAAAAATTATTTAAGTTTTTCTTTGAACTTCCAAAAAGAATATGTATCTTGTAACCCAGAAACCCAAAATGGTCTCCGGTTTTGTGTCTTGCTTGTGGTTGCAGATTCTTGCAGATGTTCAAGTTCAGAAGTGGGCTAACAGCAGGCTAAGCTCAGAGACCACATTTCTGCCCTTTGCACATTCTTACACCACGGAGGCTCCCAAATGTCTTCCCAGGAGCACCCATTGGGGCAGCGAGCTGCTTCCCACATCCGCTCCTCGCAGGACAGCACCCAGACCCAAACACGGATCCGTTCTGCGGCAGCTTTAAGCACAGAGCTGGAAAACCGCGGTCTGCCCGTCGCCCCACAGACACCAGCAACCTACAGTTATTAACTTGGTTTTACTCTCACAACACCTTAGTGAGGAAGGCAAATTTCACACCTGTTGTGCTGGAAACTGAGCCAAGGATTGAAACCAGGTTTGCTGAATACCATCTTAATACCCTGCCCTGTCTGCTGTTTGTCAGCTTTGACAGCATACCTGCTGCTGTGCCAAAGCCTGGACTAAAGTAAAACCTTCTCTTTCCATCTTCATTCCCTGCAGAACAGACACAAACAGGGGCAACCATCTGTGCTTTTGAGCTCTTCACAGGTCTGCCAGCACTGGGATTTCAGTGTGTAGTTAAATAAGATGGAGTCTTCTTAGGTAAGGAAAAAAGAATTGTTGGACATTACTCTGTTCTTAAGGGACAGCCAAGAAAGAGACAGAGACAGAGCACAAAGAAGGTAATGAAGAGATCATCAAGATTGGTACCAGCAGCAGAGCTGAAGAGTTATAGGGGATACAAGGAGAAGAGCTTTTCACCCAGTATTTAAAGAAAGCCTTGGAATTTAAGTGACAATTTAACAGTCAGAGCCATAGGCAGGGGATATATCCTAAGCAATCATGAGGAAACATCACATGAAGGGACTCAAGGATAAAGAAAACAGAAGCTGGGGGGCATCGCAAACCTTAGTCTCTTCCCAAGTGGGAAAACTTGGCTATAAAGGAAGGAGAATGTCAGCTTAGGGAGGTGAGACACAAATTATGAAGTCATGTCTCTTCAGTGTCGCTGCCTCAGCTTCCTAAGATTACAGGGAAAAAAATCCTCTGTGATATTCCAACTCCATTGAGAAACACAGAGCTGTGCTTTCATCCCATCTGTGATTGTGAAACACGTCTTCTAAAATGTACAACATCCCAGACAAAATTTAAAATAATCTGCAGCAAAATTCATGCAGATCGCATATTTGTTGTCTTTGAAACCAGTAGGAATCCAGCCTCCTGGTCAAGCTTAGAAGTCAATATTTATAGCAAAAACAGTACAAGTCAAATTCATTTTTCCCTTGCAAAAAAGCAAATGCCGGGGTGGGGGGGAAATGGTTAACCTAAAAATGGGAAAAAATATGCCATGGTGGTGTTTTGTGGGAGCCATAACACAAGTCTCCTGTGACTCTTTCCTCTTCTACACTCTGAATTTCTTCATTATTCTGCATTTCCCATACCCCACAGAATTTGGTCTTGCAGATAGGAAAAGCAAATTCCCTATGGTCCATGATACAGGAGGAAGTTCTTCCTACTACTTTCATCTTTTATAGAACTAATTCAGAATCCAATGAAAAATTATTTTTAAAAACTTGAGTTCAGCTAACCTGAATTACAGCAGTACCATTTTTTACCCAAAAATATTTCAGTCCTGATCAATATACTTTGGCCTTCTAACAAAATAATAAATAGGAAGCTCACATAGAAAACTGATGTTTTCAAAGGAATGGTTTCACTGAAATATCAACATTCTGGGAGTGGTCATTGTGAAGTGCCAATTAGCACTGTAAGTATTTTGGTGTTAACATTATTATCACATGAAGATATGTGAGAGGAATCCAGCCCACCACTCTAACAAACAACCTGAGCTGTCCACAAAAACATTTTGTATTGGATATTATACTACAGGGCAATTTAGTTTTTGAAATATGAGAAGTGAGTAAAATTCAATTTTCTTTTAACTTTTTTTTGCCTCTTTTAATTCATTTTTATAATTAATGCAGCAGTAATGTTGCTCAGAACTCACACTGATCATAGCTAAAAAAAATATTCCCTTGTTTTTTAGATTCTCAGCCTTTTCTTGGCCTTTCCTTGGCCTTTATGCCATTGGTGGAATAAAAAAATCTCTAAAAAATCTAATGCAAGGAACACTACAAGCCATCCATCTTCCACACCATATTAGAAATACCTGTAGGATACAAGAGATAGGTGGGATGTGTCACAAAAGTTAAGTTCAACTTCCAACAAGCTAGTCTGCCTTTAAGAAACTACAGAGTCAGGGAAAAGCAATGGGTGGCATGAAACCTTATTTACCTCATCTCCTTGCCTAGCCCTTGCATTACTCTGGGTAAAAGCATAGCATCCACCAGCCACCCTTGAAAACTCCTACATTACACTCTGAACAGACTCAAAAACACTCTGCATTGTAAAGAGATCCCTCTTGAAGGGCTGCTGGGCAGAGTCCCAACAGCCCAGGAAACCCAGTCTGAAGGACATGTATTTCTTGATGAAATCAGCATCCCTGATATGCTTTTAGGAACCATCAGAAAATACTGTTTTCTGAACTGCATTCCTTGAAAGCAGTACTTTATTTTTAGAGAGTTTTCAAATCTTAAATACACCCAAATATACCCAAACAGCTTGCAAAAATCAAGACAGGATATCACAGCAGTTTATTAGAGAAGGTGATGAGTGTTAGATAACAAGTCATCCATTAAATATTTTGGTTTTCAGTGTAATGAATACTTCAAAACAGTCACATGAAAGTTAACAGTCACCATAGAAAGTGGCATATGCTTACACAGGAGGAACAACAGGATATACATTTAACACACTTTATTAGTAAAATCAAAAAGGCATTGAAATTCCAGCAAGTTAGCACACTCACAAACTGACTTTGCAAGAATCAAATAACTTATTAAAAACTCAGCTCTTGCAGAAACAGTTCCTTCTTTATCTGTGTCGTTTTTAGTTTTAAAAACCTTCTCATCCATGTAGTCTATGTCACAGCCTTTTTCTCATGAAATCCCCTTTTCTCATGAGTGATCCCAGATTTGCTTCATTTCTGCATCACAGTGTCATCTTAGCCACAGACCTGTCAAGTCTTCCCTCTGTAAGGATCTCATATTCAATGGGCTAACCAGGAGACTTGCAACTCCAACATCTCATCCACTTCACAAATGTACAAAGCAATAAATCTGTGTGCTAAAGAATCAATGCACTTAACTTCACTAAGAACCACAGACCTTCCTCTCAAAATTTATCCTTAAATCTTCGGCTCCAGAATCATTCCTGTTATTCCAAATACGCCTATGTCTGTTAAAGAAATGAAGAAATATTTTTTGACAGGCATCTCAGAATCATGTTCCTGGGTTAATAATTCAGCATTAACTGTTGACATGTAACAGACACCATAACATAGTCCTCAAAGATCATGGTCTCACTGTGATTTGGAGCCTTTTAGTGAGACTGGATATCAGTTTAAGGAAACATGCAGATATGCTTTCTTTTGGTTTTATAGAAAAACTCTCAAATCTGTGACGGCTGGACCCATGGATGTAAGTCTTTCTCTCTCACCCATCCCTTCTAGAGCCTAAGGATGCTCATGATGAACATAAGGATAGCAATCATCAGCTCCACATTAGGATAACCACCACAACTAAGACTCATGCTTCAAGCTTCACTTGTATTTATCAAGTGCTTTCATAAGCTTGGGGTCTGGAGCTTTAAGGACTGGAGGGGATTTCCTCTGGCCATTCTAGGAGAAGTTGGCTGTCTCTGCTTCCCCTGGTGCACTGCACCAACACCTATCAACCTTAAGCTGTACAATCACATTCTCTGCCAACAGCACTGAGTTTTGACAAGAGGAATATTCCTTCACATCCTGGAAAGTGATTAAAATGTGACAGTGATGAACAGGAGATTGGGCATAATCTCTGCAAAATCTATGAAATGTGTCTTGGCTCTGGAATCCGAGTGCATTTACTCTCTCTTCAGAGAGTTCGGTTACAAAGAGTTTCTCAGTCACTGGTCACTAATGTAATTAACAGGGTAAATTAATGTGACAATTGGCTCCTACCGCACTTGCTTGAAGACAGCACCACTTGGAAAGAATCTGTTACATCAATTACCGAGGGATAGTTGGATCAGGTAGATTGGGTCTGGCTGAGGTGGAATGCATTTTCCCATGGTACCCTCACAGTGCTGTGCTTTTTGTATCTGTAACTAAAAAGGTGTTGATAATACACCAGTGTTTTGGCTCCTGCTGAGCAGGGCTGGCACAGCATCAGCTCTGTCTCTCCAACATTCTGGCCCCCATCAGTAGGGCGGGTGTGGGGAAGATCTTGGGAGTAGACATAGCCAGGACAGCTGACCCAAAATGGCTAGAGATATTCTATACCATGTGACATTGGCTCAGCAATAAAAGCTAAGAGAGGAGGAGGAGGAGGAGGAGGAGGCAGGGCATTCATTATTACAGTGCTTTGCCTTCCAAGGCAACCAGGGCACATAATGAAGACCTGCTTCCCAGGAAGTGGCTGGACATCACCTGTTGGTTGGAAGCAAAGGATAAATCTTCTGTATTCCTTTGCTGCCACACACTTTTGTTTTTGCTTTTATTACACTGCCATTTTCTTGACCCACAAGTTTTTCCCATCTTACTTTCTTCTTCCTCCATTCTGCTGATGACAGGGAATATGACAGAGTGACTGGGTGGTGTCCAGCCAATGTCAACCCACCATATCAGGAAATCTGGTTTTCTTTGTAAGAGGTATGAAACTGTAGGCTGAGGAAACTAGAGGCTGTTATACATCTCTCATAGTTTAAACTAAAAGCTGAGCTTTTAGCCATGCTTCTCCAGTCTCATGTCACTGAATCATTCCTTTGAATCCATCAGAAAAAATAAGAAAATTCTGCTTTTTACCACATTTGTGTTGTAGGTGATAATATGGCATGACATTCCCAAAGACAGAATGGCACAGGGGTAATGGCACCTCTGCAAAGAAGCACTTCAGTTGTGGGATTTTGTAACCATAATTTAGGTCCTACTAGACTTTCTCTTTTCTCTTTTTTCATTGTGCCCTATTCCAGCCTCATAATTGCTTACAGTTCTAGTTCTGCTGGATTAATAAAGCTGCACTTTCATTTTACTAGTGACTTGTCAATATTTTAGGTTCTAATAGATAAACATGCCAAACTCAATGCTTCCCCAAATATCTATGGCACAATTTTAACATTTTGAGGATTCATATTCTCCAGAGAAGTCAATGAGCTCTGCAGGTACCTCCTTTTAGGCAGTTGTAGAGACCAGTAAGGTCCCCCTGAGCCTCCTTTTCTCCAGGCTAAACAACCCCAGTTCCTTCCATTGCTCGTCATCACACTTGTGCTCCAGACCCTTCCCCAGCTCCGTTGCCCTTCTCCGAACATGTCCCACCACCTCTATGTCCTTCTTGCTGTGAGGGACCCAAAACTGAGCCCAGTAGTCAAGGTGTGGCCCCACCAGTGCCATGTACAGTGTCAGTCACTGCCCTGGTCACTCACACATGTAGCTACCCAGAGCAGTTGTTCTGTGAGATACACGGTCAGGTTCATAAGAGGCTTCTTAATGCTCTTTCCATCTCTGCAGTTATTTTGCAGAAACAATGTATAAGGTTTAAGTATGGAAAATATATTACAGAGTCCAGTAAAATTTTGGAGAAGTACATATACCTGAAGTATCTGTACTTCTATTCTGCTCTTTGTCATTTCACTGCTATCCAAAGTGATATGCTGAGCACAAGTTCAATGTTCGTTGACATTCAACACTGAAAAACCATTAATCAAATCTTATAAAGAAATAAAGAAAATGTAGAAGCCATAAAAAATTACAAGCTTGACTTCTCCAAATTTATTTTCTTCCTCTACATAAATCAGAGTTCGGTTTACACTAATTGTTGTGGGTTGAATGCAAAAGGTATGGCTAAGCAGCCACTGAATGTTTGAGCTTATTTCAAATATTTGGACATATTTGGTAAGATTTTCAGACCCTGCTCCTTCTCTGTCTCTTCTGCTCTGTGGGAAGGCTGTTTCTTAACAGCTTGACAGCCCTCTTTAGATTTCCCCTGCATTGAGTTGAAGTGGGTACAGGACACAGCTGGGGCTCTCAGCCAGCCTTACACATTCAGGGCTTTAGTTAATCACTTTCCTTCCCTTCCCTCCTATCCAGATGGCTCATAAATGACAGAGAAGTGACATTTAATATCTTATCTGCCATCTTTATACGAAGTAGATTGGGAGTTCCTCGTGTCATTTCCAACAGAAGAAAGGAATCCACATGGTAAACCCTTTTTCATCACTAGGAGTATTTCTTTAAGTTGAAGAACGTTGTGTTATCCTTATCATCTCAAGATGATCTTTCTTCAATATTTCTTCAGTTTTTGCCCATTTTTTACAAAGCTCTAGGCCTGAGCTTTTGTTCAAGCTGACTTAATGCAGAAATTAGGGAAGTTTCTTCTAGCCAGCGATACGTCTACTAGGGGGAGACCTAAAGGATTTTAATTTCCAGGGCTGTTGTTAGGGCAACTTCTGAGGGGTGAGGTTCCTAGGAAGCAACAGCAGGATTATCGTGACCCAGAGAAAAACTACTGCCTAATCACAGGAAGGTCTAAATCCAGCCCTGATGGACAAGTAGGAGGGAACAGCATCTGGTCCTCACATCACAGAGAATAGCTATCTCAGTGGCATCTTACACAAAACCAAAAAAAGTTTCACTGTATCTATGCATACCTTGCAATAAATTAATATAATGAAACAGAGGTAGCTTGGCTAGGGAAGGTTCCTGTGCCATATGAGACCATTTATTCATCCTTCAGCTGGTGCCTTTCTTATGTTGCTGCTTTTCTTCCTGCATCATCTCAGCCAGCGAATGGGTGTGAGTGAGAAGAAAGGAAAACCCCATGGCTGCACTGTTGTCCAAAGGCGGAAGAGGGAAGAAAGGAAAAAAAAAAAACCAGCTGAGTCTGTAGGGACCTCTCTATCATCATTACCTTTTGACTCAGAAGTTGTCTATCCAAATGAACAAAGCAAAAAAATGTATCTGAGGGGCCTGCTCCTGTAACTGCAGATTCAGTCCATGAATTTGTGCATGTTGTTAAAATCCTCTGTATCTAAGATACTACATTTGTAAAATGAAACTAGGAGGTGCTGTCCTTTACAAAGAATTTTCAAAACCTCATATAAAAAGTACTTAGCTGTATGTCTCATTTTTACCCGTGCAGCTGTCCTGCTCAATTTATTTCTTCCTGGAGAAAGTGTGCTCTACAAAACAAGAGAATACATTTTCTTGGCTGTGTTCCTCTAACACATGAATATAGTCCCCAGCTCCACTGAACCTGGTAGCAGACAAGCCAAAGACATTGTTTGCAAAGTATTTTTGTCTTAGACGTGGGAAGGAAATTAATTGTTTTTCCATACAGTCTTTTAGTCAACAGTGAGCTCATGCACAGTATTGAAACCACACCTCTTCAAAGTATACATATATCATACTTTATCTATATTTTATTTATTCTGCACTTTAGCAGCCTGCTCTAAAACGCTTCAAGATTCACAGATTTTGACTGGCTTTGTATTAGACCATAGGTATTTTAGCTAGCATATAGCTACTCAACTCCCTGAATTTCCAATTACTACCTGCAAACAAGAGTCTCACTTAGAGATGGGAAAAATTTTCATGCCTTATTCTCTAGCTCTGTTCTTCAAACCCATGCACATCTGCCCAGAATGAGCAGCTGCCACATCTTGCCCCAAATATACGCCTGCCCACCTGAAGTTTTAAACCTCAAGCAAAGTCTTGTTAAGAGACAACATTAAAAGTAGTCAAGGGATTTTGTAACCATGATTTAGGTCCTACTTGACTTTCTCTTTTCTCTTTTTATATTGTGCGCTATTCCAGCCTCATAATTGCTTGCAGTTCTGCAGATCACAGTGAACATCACTGGTCTTACAAAATCCAGAGACCAACTTACTTATACTTGAGCACCCACGTTGGGTACCTGATTGGCAAATCTGGTCTAGATCCAGCAGCTGGAAAATGGGGGATAGTGATATTGCCATAGAACCATCCTAAGAAGGAAAATGCAGAGAACAGAATGGGACGAGGTTTACAAAACCCATCCCTTGGTCTTGTAATGTAGTGTGACCTGGATATCACAATCTTGATACAGCACTCTGCTATACTACAATGTGCACAGCACTGAATTCTCCTAGTACTTCAATCCCATCAACACGTGCTGAAAGCAACAAATTTCCCTTGAAATCAATACACATAAATAGCTGCTTGTGGTTAACCTGGCTGCCACAGCTCCTTGCACCTCAATGAGGAATAGCTTTTTCTGTAAGCATAGGAAAATACCAGGTGAAATACTGAAACCTTGTGCTGCAGTCAGATGTAAGAGGTCTTTTCCAAAGAAACCAAGCTTTTGCAGAGCTCATCAGCATTTCTGGAACCTGACACTGTCCAAGGGCACCAAATTGAAACGCAGGCTCCCCTTGGTGAAGTGGGATGGATAGGAAATGTTGACAAAAAAGTAAGACTGCAAGAATTAGGCACTAATTTAAGATCTAAAATATTAATTAACCCTTTTGTGACACAGGCAGCCACAGATACTGGAATTTGTCTAACACACCTCTCTTAAGGATGGTGCTAAACTTTCTAGGCTGCTTTGGTTCTGTGGAGGCTCCAGGTCCAAGTAGTACTTCCTGAGGATGGATTCGATTCTTCATTTAATGGGGATGCTATGGTGGGATATTGCTATTGCAACTGCTATTGCAACTGCAGAGATACCTAAGGATGAATAATCTTTTTGGTCTTTCAGAGAGTGTTTCTGTTACTTTTGAATGTGCTTTTGAATACTTGAAGTTCCTACGTCAATGCCAAACATTAGTGCACCCAGTTGCAAAAAATTTACACAGACCTGGTACACAGTGGGAAAAGAAGGTGGATCTAGAAAGGCAAAGGATTTTTTGCCGTGCTACTAAAGGCAAAACAAACCCCAGCCTGCTGTATGGAGCTGGTCTTTTGTGTGCCTGCTTTGGGGATTTTTTGTGAATACAATGGAATTACTTTAAGACAAAAGCAAAGAACATGATCTGGTAGCCACATGGTAAATGCAAAAACAAATCACTCAAAAGAAAGGAAATCCCCGAAAGAGGATACCCTCTTCAAAATTGGTGGGCACATTGTGAGGGCTGTGTCCTTTTCTCCCTTGCATCTCATCAATCGCGGAAGCAGCAGGCAGAGAAGGAAAACTTGAGTGTGATATGCTCTTTCAGCCAGGAGAAGAGAAGGATTATCAGGATATGGAGGTTGAAAGTGGTTACCCACTGTCCCAGCCCTCCAGCAGCTCCAACAGCTCATTACCTTCTTTGTGCTGAAGCAGCCACTGCAAAAACGGGAAGAACACCATAGCCCAGAAATGCCTGGCATTCAGTGCTGTGCATCAGTGCTTGCAGGACCACTCCAGCCCCATTCCCAAACCTTCCTTCAGCTCCCAGCACCAAAAAGATTGCATCATCACAGTTTGGTGCAAACCACAACTTCAGTATTTTTGAAGGTGTGTAAACCACACCTTCATCCCTAAGCTCTGAGGGATGTATTACCATAAGTTTACCCATACCAGGCATTCTGGGAGTAGTTACCCAGAAGTTGGCACATTGGGAAAGCTGCCATTTTCCCCAGAGTTTAACACAAGAAAGGATTTTCTGCTTTCACCTTCAGCTTTTCTGCTTTTCTCTGCTTCATTGCATATCCATGTGAAGGCCAGACACAATAACTGCAGTTTAAGCAGCACTTGTGGATTCAGTTTTTCCTGCCTATTCTTCCACTTGCATTAAACTCTCTTAAAAAAAGAGATTTTACCTAACCCCAATATAGGTTTAAACCACAGAGAGAAGTTTGGGGAGACACTTCTCTGTTTGTTTTTCTTACTTCTCCTCACTCTGAAAGGGGAGGAAAGAGCATAGGAAAAAGATGAAGCACTGGACAACTTTAACTATAGCTAAGGCAAATGCAGTCCCTCTCTTATAGCTTATACACATGTAATTGGTAACAGTGCTTGGACCTTGGACTGAAAGTACAAATTTCCTCTTATTTAGCCAGTCCTTCCCCCCCAACACCCGCCCAAAAGGCCCTAATCTAAATCAGATCTGGGTATTCAGGAAACATACAGGCCATTACAATGAGCAAAGTATTTGCGAGTCATCCAGAAACTCAATTTCCTTCCTAAAGGACTAGCACAACGGGGTTTATTTTGTAAGGAGAAAAAAATCCCTTTTTGGTTGCCTACACTAAGTTTGCTGTCTCTTTGGCTGAGCCCCTCTGGAGCATCCAGGAGCTGAGGACAACTAGTTCACTTTTTAATGATTTTTTTATCACTACCTTGTTCACTTCCAAATGTGGAAAAAAATTTAGCATTACACTGCTAACACCAAATAAAAACTTTAGTCATTTCCACCCTCTCAGCAATAAAGAGAAAAAAGTGATGATAGTAGAATTTTATTGGCTTTATTTAAACAGGCTTCTTCTCCCCTAACAACACTGTGCTACTACTATAAAACTTTTCTGACACATTACTTTAAACATTAGCGCATGGACATGCCAGCTCTGCACTTCAGGAGCTACAGTTCAATGCCAAGAGCTATTAGTCACATTAAGAAATCTCTTCACAGTACGGCAGATAGAGACGACAGTGTCTGAGTCCTCCTGCCCTCCGTGCTGCCCTGTGCCCTGCCACCCTCCCTGGCTGCAGCCAGCTTGTACCCAGGGCAGCTCAGGGAGGTTTTCTGCCAGTGGCTGGAAGCATGAGAGGTTTTGGGAGCACGAACTTTCTCTCCCTTGGTTTTAAGGTGGATGCTGCTGCAGAGCTCCACAGGGATTGCTGCAGCCAGCTGAGGACAAGTGATGAGAGAAGGGAAGAACAATGAAGTTAAGCAAACAAATGTCTCGTCTAGGTCTGGGGAACTTCTAGTCTAAATACATCACTATCCTCCTTTGGTATACATGTGTGTGCTGCTCCTCAGGACAAATGGGGCCTTTCTTTTCAGACCCTTTGACTTCGGCAAGGATTGCACAGCTGGGATGATGACTTGTCTCCTCTTATTAAAACCACTTCTTACAAGTGTCGGCTGTGTCTCCATGTTCCTCTGAGTCACTTCTCCAGAGGAAAGAGAAAAAGAGAAAATATTTTAAGACCCGATCTATCATCTTTATGCGCTTTTATCTATATTTAACCTGGTATGGGGTGAGAAAAATATATCTAATGTAATTAAAAATTGTGATTTATTAAGTAACCATTCTGGGTGTTTATCTGTCTACATTTTTCCCCATGTATGGGTAAAAGCAAGAGAATCTGAACTGGCCAGAGCACTCCTAAGCAAAGACACAGCCTAGACAAAGCAGAATATTCCAGAAGAGACAGAGAGGGAGGCAGCATCCAGAGGGACTCAAACAAACCATGTATATGACTGAAGTCTTATCATACCTATAAAAATAGCAATATCAGTGGGTTGATTTTTGTTTGTTTCTTTTATTTCTGCATTTAAAACAAACACCTTCTCCTGCTGATCTCAGGCAATGCCAGTTTGTAACATAACACACATGTCTAAATACAATATGGAAAACGTGTACACACACTGCATTAGAGAAGCTACAATCTGCAAAAGTGAATGTTGCATCCATATATCAATTGAAATGACCTACAATTCAGGGAGTAATTGTTTTGAAACAATCTCACATGAATTCACCTTCACAAGATTAGAGGCTGATGTCACCAGGAGGGTGAAGTCATCAGCAATGACTTAAGCTAATGGGATAATGCCAGAAAAACTCGATCAGTCTGCTGAGAAGAGCTTAACTCCTTCCAAGCAATAAGGAATGCTGAGAACTATTTACCTCTTTTGTTTGCAGCATTTCCTGAGTGGGTTTTAGCACAGGAAAGCTCACGGTTGACTAATGGGGACAGGGAATGAAATCTCCTTCCGACAGCACGGCTGGTGATCTCTGTTTGGAAATTTTAAAGCCATATGTCTGAATTCGAGTCGAAGCTCAAGACAGAGAAAACTGGCAGTAAGCTGTGGGGATAATTTTGTGATGTACAGTCAATTCCAGCAACACTAACTCATGGGAGTAGTCCCTGCTCATTTTAGGTCACCGTCACAGCGGGATTCGGCAAGGGGACTTGGGCTCGGTTTTACATTCACTAGGCACAAAGATGTAGAGCAGAGACATGGCCTGCAGTGACTATGGCAAGTTTTCCCAGACATCCCAAGCAAACGAAGCTGCCCATAGCCGCAGGTTGTGTGGCTGACGCCAGACCGCACCAGGCAACTGTGCCAGCTCAACACGTGTTGGGTGTCTTCCTGAGGTAATAGCAGAGCACATGATTTAGCGTCAGTGGCATTAAAAATGATTGGAGTCATCGTGGAAAGTACAGATATTTTTGTTTGACTGTGTAATGCATGCTTGTGTGGGAGTGGTGTGAGCTTGTTCTATTTCCAGCCTGTGAATACCGAGGTGTGACAAGCCTGCTTCACTGCTCCTTCGCCAAATGGGGCCAGCAGTGCCACTCCCTGGTGACAGCAAGGAGCTCGGGCATGGCACAAACCATCTGAAAGAGCACTGAAACCAAGAGGTGGGCTTCACCCTGGGTGCCACACAGCCCGCTGGATACTTGCACTTGGATTTAGTGCCCCAAGTAGTGCGTGTAGTATAGGAAGGATTTGCTAGTGTGGTCAAGTGGCCTTTGCGAAGCTGATGTGCAGGCTGCTTTTGCTCCTGATGTGGATATTCTAAATGCACACAGTCAATATGGAACCTCAGGCAGCTCATCTGGCAAAAACAGCATTTGAGAGAGCCCCTACAGTTCCACACACTGCAGAGCCCTGGTGGGCTCCAACTCTAATGAGCCCAATTCTGCTCTGCTCTGCTCTGCTCTGATCTGCTGAAAATAAGATTAGAGCTTGGCCCTCTGTCTATCTTAAATATTTTTCATGTTTTAAAGCAAAGTGTTTTCTTTAACCCCCTGTTACTCTGCAATACTCTTATAACTTGTTTACCTCACAAAGCTTGAAAGAGAAAAGCATTCTCTCACAAAACAAGTCTACATTTTGAGTTGAAATACTGAAGGTTAGATGTTGAAAGGTCCTCTAACAGTACATGCTGGTTGAATTATAAATATGGAGATGCACAAGTCCAGCCAACATGATATATCAATCCTAAAAGAACTTAAGTTATGATCTTTCCAGAATGGCTCAGCTGATAGCCTGTAGGCCAGATGTTGCTAAGTAGGTTAGCCCATCATCTTTTCCACAAAGGAGTTAAAGAATGGCTATTTGGACAAAAGGCAGAGCCAAATGTCCCCTGTGCCTGCCCAGCTCTCAGATCTGCCACTGCCACAGATATGTGAGATTCCAGCCTGCTTCTGAAAGACAGGCAGAGAAGCCAGGGTTGTCAGTCCCTCTGGCCAGGTCACTGCAGCTCACAAAGAGAAGGGGATACCAGAAATAGTTAGCAGCCCTTTTGGCCATCAAAATGAAGTCACCTGCACTTAAAAGATCTATGTTTTAGCTTCAAATGGTCTCATGTTTAACAGCATGTTTTCCTAAGCAGGAAGTATTTGTTGAAGGAAAAATCTACAGCTGCAGACAAAAGGACTCTACAGGATTTTACGGCCACATTGTCCTTGTTTCACAGGACCCACACTATACCAGACAGAAATATTGAGTGGTTCAGCAGTGCACTACAGGCTAATATAATATCCTTCCTCTTTTCCACTTTGCTCTCCATCCTGGCAGATCAGTTTCAAAGCAATTTCTCCACCCTGAAAATGAGTTGACTAAGTATGAACTGACCATAGTCATTTGCACAGTAGTAGAAGACACCTTCCACACAGGTAACTCATGCCAGTTTTGAAGAAATTAAGAATCCATGGATTGGGATGTAACTCAGTTTATGCACTTTTTATTTTGGCCTTACATTGCTTACATTTACTTCTTACCCAGGCAAAGAATCTGTCTTCCTGATGGCACTGAAGGGACCACAAATTGCTCAGTGTCCAAGAGGCAGGTTTTGAGCTGCATAACATACTTGAAATAAAAAATCAGATTAGGGCAGAACTGAGAGTATTGCTAAAGTTTTCAAGGAGTGGAAAGTACTCTGCCTTCATCTCAAACCCATCCTTACTCCCTATACAAAGAGAGTGCTCCTGCAGGGCTTACTGAACTATCATACTTCGGGTCCTAATCAAGTCCCAATCTACAATTAAAGGAAGAAAGAGCCTCCAAATTCTGCAGTTGCTAGACAGAAGTGCAGTGACCTGAACTCCCTTTACAACATGTGAAGGTGAGGGAGCTCCTCCACAGCTCAGTGCACCAGAAGGCTTCCTCAACCTCTGAAGGTGCCTATTTCTTTCCAGCGACTGCAGAGGGACCTGGGGGGAATGAGCACTGATTGAGGTGGCACAGGTAAGCACCTGAAGTTTGTTGGGGGATGACCAGCACTTCCTGCCCTGGGAAAGTGACAAACACACACTTTGCTCTCACAGACTGGGACAAGGGATTGTGGTTCCCAGTTCCTCAAGAGACACTCTGAACTTTTCCTTCTAATAGAGAACTCTATTGGGACCATCCACCTCCTTGGCTGAAGGAAAGAAAGGAGGTAATTCTACCTCTCTTATTATCCTACTGTGCCTTATGTAGCAGCCCATACTGGAAGCTTACAAAAAATATTGAGACCTTGTATTCTGTAAACCAAGTCCCAAAAAGGGAAATTTCTACAATCTTAATTACGATTTGCTGTAGGAGGTCCAATTCCAGCCAGTTCTCCAAAGCTTGTGGCAGCTGACTTATTATTCTAGCACGCTTGATGGAAATACAAAATTGCATATCCTTCTTTGTAAGATGACTTCTTGGGCTCTGGCACTCACTGGCTGTCAGTGGATTATATATTGGATTTTTCTGTCAGCATGTAATAAAAAGGAAGTTTTAAAAAAAATTAAAGCAATACATGAAAATAATTCCATTTATATTAGGTATTATAAAACCCACCAACTAGTTTTGGGCTGCCCATGTATGGATAACTGAATGAAAATAAGAGGTCTTCAACCCCTCACAGAGTTATGCAAGGGCTGGCCATTAATTTCATTTTTATGCTACCAGGGAGAGCTGGGGATTTCCTGCTACCAGCGGTGCTCACACACTGTAAAGGATTGACTCTAGATTTTGGCCACCTTAAATACACAGAGCTAGGGTAACTGGCAGGAGAAACTTACACTGTGTGAACCCGATGCATTCATCAGAAGACTTTCCCCATGTTGATTGGATGAGATTAGCTAGAGAAACACCAGGAAATTACTGTGGGGATGTCTTCCCCTTCCTCTTTCTCCTTCCCCACTACCTCAAGCTGCATGTAACAGAGCAGAACCATAAATGTCTGTCCTAAATGCCTTAGCAGTGTCCTTCTCAGAGCTTGCTGCCCACCACATCAGGCTGTTTAACCTACCAGTGGGTGACACCATCCAGTCCTCACCAAACAAACCCCCACAAGCAAATTCAGCCATTCTGGTATCCGATGGATCCAATGGGATGCAGTGCATGCCACTGCACATCATGCAGCACAAGGGACATCTCTTTTGACTACTGCAATCATCTCGTTCCCAGTCCCCACATCATACAGGAAACAGCTTTCACACAGCCAGGAAAACCGATAACAAGTCTGCTTGAGAAGGCAGCACAAAAATGGTTAAGCAAGTCGATAGAACTACTTTGCTGGTAAGATTTCAGAGAATAGGAAAGGGTAAAAGAGTTAGCCCTGCCAGATGTATCTATTCCCTGAGTTGGGAGAAAATTTTCAATTATATTATTAGAACATGCCTGAATTAACAGAGCTACTTAAAAATTATCCACAGCTCGTATAGTATCTAGATCTGTACAAATAATCTCTTCTTCAGTCCCTTGACAAACAAACAACAATGAACAAGAACAAAATTGTTTTGAGTAGAAAATTATTAATTTTAAAGTGCAATTTAATTCCTGTACTTAAAGATAAGTACTTTCATTAAAAAAATACCATTTTGGAAACAAAAAAGCATTTTATTTAGAAAACAACCTTTAATTTTTTAAAAAGAATTATCTCTTTTGTCAGCCAAAATAACTTGATGAGGTCAACACAAATTTTGCCAGCAACTTCAATAACCCAAATCTGCTTTTTTTTTTTTTT
>VZTN01024984.1:355061-409864 GCA_013400515.1 Erpornis zantholeuca
TGCATATATATTGAAATACCAAAACGTCTCAGCTCTGGTTGCAGCTTTAGTCCTGAAAGATGTCCATTTTTTACTTCCCTGTGTTGGACGTGGCATATTTTTCTTTACTTGCTCTTTATATCTTTCATGATATTAGGGAATTTGAATAGTAAACACTGAAAAGAAAAGCTTGCTATTTGTTATCTGATCTTTAATCCCAGTTTTCTCCTCTGTACATTATGTCTAGGGAGCTATGTTTTTCAAAAACATAAGGGAAACTCATCTGCTAATCTGTCAACAAGCCATTCATCTGTAATGTCTGCTCTACATTTGTTTTGCTGTGTCACTATGCACTGAATGTTTGATGCAGATGTTTCATGTGGCAGAGCAAAATTAAATTTGTTGTTTCCTGATGCCACTACCCTCAAAAGATTTATTTAAATGATAAAATCTGGCCTAATTTTTAAAAATAACAGACTACTCCATGACGATGCATGACTTCCCAATACCTCCAGTCAAGGTGTTGCCTTGCTGTTTCAAGGAAATTACACCAGCAAACCTTTTATACCTTCTAAAAATATATAGAAGAATAATTTTACTCTGATTTCCACATTTATGTTGGAATCCAATGCACAGCTCCTGTTGAAGAAAAGTAGAAAAGATAGTTTGAAAAAGGCACCTTCCAGATGAGAACTAGTCCAAACACTCGAAGCCAGAACAGAAACACTCCTGTCTGTTCCCATATGTTGCACCAGTAATTGTGCCAGACATCTCATCACCTGAGAACGGATGGAAAGACATCTGCTTCCTTTCAGACAGCACCTTACACCAAGCCCTGGGCTCCTGCTCACTCAGTCCACTTTCTTTAACTGCTTCCACTTCAGGAAGGGGGAAGGAAAAAAAAAACCAAATCCCTCTTTCCAGCAAATATTACACGGGCAGTGTGACTTATATAGACGTGGTTGGTAAGACACTCTAAACCAAAGTTTCAGGTTCAGATTATATGGTCAACAGGTGAGGATATATTTCAAAGGATATGTAAAGGCATGTGAAGCCAAATCACCTGGGTTGGACTGGGTGGCTGGATGGTCACCAGATGCAGTCTTATTTCAGACACCCTACTGTGTGTAGGAAAGGGGCACGGCCACATCACCTACTGGTGGGTGAGATCCTGGCATTCACATGGGCTGTGGAAGGGATGAATGGATGCATGTGCCTGACCCAAGACCCCAAGCCAGCCTGTCTTCTTTCCTTCCATGTAGCTCCCAGGGCAAAAGCCACACCTGAGGGCTGAACTGGGGTGTCCCCAATAACAGCAGGGCTGGCAGCTGAGTTTGGACTTGAGAACAAACTCAGCCTCCCTGCTTATATGTTTGCTCAGGCACATCATAAGGTTAGTTCATCCCATTGAATTTTACTTACGGGCCCCTTAAAGTCACTGGGTTGAGAGAGGCTCCTCCTGGGAGCCAGGCCTTGCCTTGGGGGCCTAAATTTAAAGTAGATCACATCCTAAAGCACCTCTTTCTCTGCAGGCTCCTGAAAATCCCTACCATTTTAGACCAGGTGTCTATGTGAAGATGGAATCAGCTCAGCCATAGTGCCAGCACCAGTACTATATATAAATATATATGTGTTTGTGTGTGTGTGTGTGTGTGTGTGTGTGCATTTCTAATCATCTTCACATAAAAAGATGCTCAAAAATATTTTGGTTTAAATTTACAATGGAGAGAACTATGTCACAGACACACTACAGAGCCTGGAAAAGGTGCCCTCAGAAGCCATACAGGAATGGGCCTTTAGGCATGAGAAAACCCTCAACCTGTAGAGGCATAAAATAAATTCACAACTGTGAAGATAATGCCACCTGGACTACTTCCAGAGGCATGAGGACCATCATAAATTACCAAGTGGCTGCCAGCCAAGAGCTTGCAGCTGAGGCAGGTTTTCTGCTATCCAGCTGGGAGGATGAAGCACATCAGGAGAGGCAGACTGGGAGCAGGGGGAACAAGGAGAAAAAAATAGGAGAGCAAAGGACTAATGACTTCTAGGACTGAGTCTCTTTGTATGACTACGTTCAGTGGCTAGAAAACGTAGCAGTACTTTTACTACTTTGCACCACTTCATCCTGTGTTTCAGATCAACTTTTCAAGTCATTGTATCTCCACACTTCTGTAAGCATGGCCATGCTCTGTTCCATTTCCTATTTTTGCATCCACATTTTCTCAGTGTGCTCATCATATGAAAAAATTAATATTAAGCCAAAAAGCAATTTTCTGGAACTACTGTGTGAGAGTTGAGGAGAATGAGACTGCCTTTGTTTCCTTCTTCTTCAACTAAGTGACTACTAGGATAGAGAGCAGTATGTCTCTTGAGAGGAAGCACTTAAGAGGTTTTTACTGTAAAAATATAATCTGAGACCTTGAAGGAAGAACTACCAGCTTTCTAGCTGCCTTACCTATGTCAGCTGCTCTCATGGTTTATATGTATGATACACAAGTGCTGATAAATATGTCCATCCTCTTCATACAACTGTCATTATTGCAGTTTATCCAAGAAGTCTATATCAACAGGGCAAGGAACCATGGTTATCTGAAAAGCACAGCTTTTCTGTTCAGGGATTTTTAGTCATTTTCCCATCCCCAAATCTGTTCTTGCAATTTTGGAGAGCCCTGTGGATTTTCAGTTCCCTGTCACACTGCACAACCAGTTCAAGGTAGCAAAATTAAAGAAGTGTTCTGGCTGCTTCAGCTATTTCAGTCTGAGAATGATTTGCTTTCAAATCAGAAAAATCACCACAGATCCATTAAAGAGAATCATTCATGTGACTGTTAAATAACTTAAAGAGGAAATTAAGAACTAGCAGATGGCACAAGAAGTTGTATATGGCTTCATAAGCACGAATTTAATCTTCCTGACTTTTCCCAAAATTTGTAAAGACACCAATCATGTAAATCAAGATGAAGTTGTTCTGCACAAATCAGCCCTTTCTTGGATGTGTTTTAACTGTTTGGAATTGCTTTGCATCTCCGGGGCTTGTCTGGAGAAGGAAATATTAAGACCCAGAAAACAACCCCAATGTCCAGGTGCACTTTCAGCAGTCTAGAGAATGGCTGTTCACAGCACAATACTTTTATCTGAGCCCTTCCAAATAATGCTGGTCTTTTATCCTATTGCTATGCTGCATTGTGACTCTTGTCTACTGTGTCATCCTCTGTCTTTCATGTCTTTCAGCACCTCACCTCTTCTTGGAAACCTGCACTTGCAGTCCTTTTTCAGTGGCTGCTTCCCAGAATTCATTCCATTTCAATATTCCCTCTCCATGCATTGATGGGCCATGAGGATAATCTTTCTATTTCCATGGATGCAGGGAGTTTTTAAATCTTCTGACTGAACAGGTACATCTACTTTAGGGTTTCAGTTTGGATGGGGAGCATGCTTTGACGTGAATCTCCAGGCTGTCCCCACATAATGTGCCTTGGTTAACATCACAGCATGGGCTTGGAGCACACAGACTGGATTCCTTTCAAACAAAGCTTGAAGAAATTGTGCCTATGAAGCCAACCTGCTCTGTCAGTTAATGGACATGCTGTGAATGGCCCAGACTAGAGTCAGTGTGAAGTAAACTTCCCTGGAGCATGTCTGTGTGTCTCAGCCACAACTCCTTTGCTTTACAAACCTCCCGTTGATCTGCACTGCCTGCTAATACAGATACAGTCAGCAAATGCTACAGGAAGGCTAGGCTAAATTCTAAGCCTAAAACCTTTAAAATGGGTGCAAAAAGAACTTACTTAAAGCAAAGGAAGAGACATCTGGCTGTTGATATACAAATCTTATCTTTGTGTGAATACAGTTAACCTGCAATACAAGTGTTCCCAGAAGCATAGCTTATTTCTGGTGTAACCTGAGTTTACATTTGGTCTTTTACTAGTATAAATATTTTAGTAAAACAGGCCAGATCACAACTGGCACAGTTCTTATGGTAAACTTTTAAGTCTAAACTGTTTTCAGAGTGAGTGAGATTCAGTCCTTCATCCACGGTCTGAGTGACTGGCATGAAACCACTGCAAAACTGATCTGAAGCCAAAGATCAAGGCTGGGCAGAACATGAGAAGGATGCTCCTTGCTGGAGGAGAGCCAAATCTGTGACCTTTCCTGAGGACCTCTAAAACTTCAGCGATTATAGAACAGGTGATTTTTATGCTAAAAATTTAAAGGTAAAAGTTGTTCTCCTAAGAGCTAGTGGAAAACCTAGCATGAAGAAAATTCCCCCTTTGACTTTGGGGAAACGAGTTAAGTGTGATAATTCTGCAAAATTAGCATCTAATTAAATACTCACTTGTAAGACACTAGAGACATGTTGCCATGTATGACATTTTGGGGTTGGACCTGCTTACTTTTTCATGGGTTTTATGCTGATGTGATGTTAGCTTACTATAATACAGCTACTTCTGATTTACAGCACTGCAAGCATTAAATCTGGCTCCTTAGGTGTATGGATATTTCAAAAGGCATGAAGCCAGTGGGTAAACAGATTTACTCAAGGTTAACACTAATCTCTTTTAAATATAGTGTTCTTCATCCCACTTCTCTTATAAAATGAAAGTTACATAGAAAATAAAAGAAACATCTCCATCTCCATTTACAGGAAAATATTTTACATTATGTGACACCATAGGGAGCTGGCAACTCTCTCTGTTCAAATCCATCGATCTAATAGCTTTGCAAAATCATTCCCGTTACTATTGCCACCATGTCTTCTATTCCAAGAAACTAAGGCTTTGATCTAAGAACAAATTCCTCTTGAAAAGTCAGTTGTTAGTGTGTAAGCTCATATGTTGACAATGTGCATAAATGCTTTCCTAAACTGATCCCTGGAACTGGGGGAACATGACATAGAAGGTCCAGTGCATTCCTTTCTAGAGCCAACGTCCTCACTGCCCACATTAGCACACAAAGTTCCCCAACAGCACCATTCACATAAATAAATTCCTTCACTTCAGTGTGGCTATTTCTGCCTGTGCTCCTACGAGCCCCTGGCCAGTAACCTTTCTTTGCTCTTCACCTCCCACCACTTTCTTTGCTTAAAATTTTGATTTCCCAAATCAGAGGACTGAAATAATAACCAATGGTCATCGGCACCATTTAAAAAAATACATATATCAAAGTGCCACAGAGAATAAAATGAAATGAACAGAGAATGCATCAAAAGCAATACCCAAAACACTTGGAAGACGCTTGCTCTATTGAAAATTACAGTGAATTTCCAATATATTTTCAAGCAGACAGAGGGTGTATGTAAATGTAATTTACTGATGAAAAATCATTTAGCTGTTCTGCTAAGGATGAATTGCTGTGAATACTGCAGAAGACTTCTGAATTTTGGAACAACTTTCATATAACTTTGAGGCCGCTGAGAGGGACTTGTCTGCTGTAACCGCTTTATATAGTGAGTTTGCACCTCCTTATATGACTTTTGTTTTGTACTATTATTATGAATTATTCTTGTTTTTGTGACTTCAAAAAGGCCCAGGAATGGACTAGGACCCCATTATGTGAGGATTATACAGGCACAGAAGAACACGCACAGCAGTGTTAAAAGTAATCTGCAAGTTACACTTTGTCTGAATATGCTGTATTTGGAGATTACTTTGTAAGCATTTTTTACAAGTATCTACCACTCAGATAATGCACTGAAATACCTTTGGGGAGTCTCTGCATGACAGCATGCATTCGTGTCAGACACAGTAAATTTAAAACTCTCTTCAATGTTACAATAGTATTAGGCCCTTTGAGTTAAAATGAAAATGTCTCAAGACTGTTGTACTTCTGCTAAGCATATTTTAAAGCCTAAATGAAATAAAATTATGTAATGAACTACATAGTCTTATAATTTAATTATGTAGTTGTGTCATATTAAACTATGAGCAGGATTTCTAAAAAAAAGTCTCAGAAATAATTCTCCATTTATGATTCATGCTAACATGGTTTATTGTTAGCAGTGCAGATCAAAGAAAGAACATGTAGAAAAGCTGGAGAGTGTTTCTTTGCACACTAGAATGAGAGTTTTGTGAACATAAAGCACAAGAGAAGCCTCTTTATTTAGATGCCTATTTAGTAGCTGAGTCACGTACATATTGTTGGACATGAAGGAAAGTTTTAAAACAGCCTCACAAAATCTTACCTCCCTGTGGTATTTTTTTAAATTTAAAATACCATCAGTGTTTTCACTATCATAGTAAATGACAGGCAGTGAGTTTTGTACCTTGGCTGGCTTGTGTCCATGATAATTTTGCAGAAATGCTTTAGGATAATATATCAAATAGAAAACAAGCAATTGGCTAGTTTTTCCAATTTTTACTCAAGTGTGTGCCTGCAGTGCTCCCTGCCAGCATGTCTGAGCCCTTCTCTGCCTCAGATGCGCATTTGCCCAGCACGAGAGGCAGCAGAGCCATTGCACACTTCACCAGCATGGAGAGGCAGACAAAGCACGACAGCACAGGGTGCCAAGAGCCGTTCCTGCACCCAGAACAAGGACAGGAATTTCCATTCCTGCCACAGTCTCTCCCCTGCTCCCCAGGTGCCATCCTCCCAGGAAAGGGTGAATGGGGGCAGTTCTGGGGGCAATGCCTGCCTCCCTGCCAATGCCTCCAGTCTGGGAGAGGATGGGGCTGCAACAACAGGGAGTGACACCAGCTCCAGCTCAAAATGGTGAGGCCTCCAGGAGCTCCTATCAGTGAGACATCATGGAGAATGAGGGGCCTCCGTGAGATGAGGGCAACTCCAACCAAGGGCACCTGCTGGGATGCTGAGCTTCCTATCCCCACAGCTGGTCCCATCCAAAGAGGCCCTGACTCAGCTGGGAGGGATGCTGCCTGACTAATAAATAGGCACTGTGCTTGTAACAAGTTCTTACCTCTGTAGCATACAAAGAGCTTCAAGAACTCAGGCCAACAGGATCAGTGACTCCAAGAAGGACAGGGTGAGTGTTCCCTTGCCATGGGACATCTAAGTTTGCAGCTTTCTCCATCCCATCTTGGCCACCCAGAGGACCAGGTCTGCATGGACACCTCAAAATATAGGAGCCCTGAGAATTTATACAGGTGGATAATGACAGATTGTCTTTTATTATATACTCCTTTTGTAATAACACTTAATGCACCCTTTGTCTTCCTGACCATTAATAAACAGAACTAATGCTTACTCTCTACTGAGGCAGAAGTTAGGGTTATATTTTGTTATACATGTGTACAAAACTGCTCTTATTTTATCTCTTGTGCCTCATCTGCAGTGAATTCCTGGTCCCTGAGTGTCTGGTCTTCTGCAAGCACTGCCTTTTTCATGACTCAGTCGCCCACATTTTAAAATCTTCATGCAAGTCTTCTCAGCTACTTTTAGTTTTACTATCCTATATAGTTTTTAATCATAAAAACATTGACACCTTGTACCATACCTTTTATTAGGTCATTTATTAACATGATGACCTATCCAAGTGCCTATGGATACCTTCAGGTAGCCTTTCTCCATTGTGTAAATAAATAATTTTTTCTTTGTCCTCTTTCTCTACTTTTAATCAAACTTTAACCTGCATCTACACTTGATTCCATTATGCTTTGAGAGTTGTGAATTAAGGTTTTTGAAAAATTCAATCCAATATTTTAACCATACAGGATTTACCTGCTGCCTTCTTATGGGCAAGAAACCCTAACTTTTAGGTTTGGCTCTAGCCAGTATCTCAAAAGGAACTGCACATTTAAAGCAAATGTTTTTAAATTTTCTGTCTTCATATAATCCCTGGGGGAATCATAACAATAAAGCAAAGCAAAATTTTCACTTTGGCCTGAAGAATGACTTTCAATTTTACATGTGCCAAGTCTTATGAACAAATTTATTCTCCCAGTTATGTCAGCATGAAGCATAGATGTCTAGTTACCTGATTTGTGGGGGTAATCAGGTACTCAAATGACTTAAACAGTGCAATTACTGGTGCTGGCAGATTACATATGGAAAACTAAGACCAGGCCATAAAAATTTGATCTATTGTGTCCATAGTCATAATAAAACCGTTATGGTTGGTGATTGATTATAGGAATATTAAAATGCAGAAAAAGAAAAAAAGCTGATTTAAATTGCATTGTACTCTCATGTTTAGGGAAAAAATGATTGCTGTTATCTTGACATGTTTATCACTTTGAGGCTGAGCCAGTCTCTATCGTGTGAGTTCATTCTGTCCCATAGCTGACAAATTCTATCACGTACTATAAAAATCATTATGGCTCACTTTTGCAGCTGCAATAAAACAGGAAAGCAAATACAGTAACCATTTATATTTAGGACTCTAGTCCTAACACACATGTAAAAACATTGTGACTTAAAAGTTTAGACAGAAAACAAGATAGATCCTCAACTTGGATGCACAGATTTTATTCCAGAGTTGGTCTCAATGCCAACCATTGATATTTGTGTAAGAAAAAGAGCAAAGAGAAACAGAGGCAATATATTGACATCATGTATTACTGATGTCATTTGTTTGCCAGGGACTAATTTGTATTTTTCAGCATTTTTACTTCTTTCTTTTGGAGGGAGCCTTGCAGGTCTGAAAGTGTCCCCTGGCTGCACCTCCTCTGTGAATTTTCTCACCATAGCACATTTTGCAGCCACATTTTCTGCAGAAGTGTTCTCCCTCAGGGCCTTCTTCCCCAAGCACTGCTCCATGGATATGTGCAGGTTGCTGCCACACTGCCAGTGTGGTGCTCAAACCCAAATTCTCCAGCTGTCCCCACAACCTGACACTGATGTACCCCTGGGTTGTGCTCTACCATGCACCAAACTGCTCCCTCACCAAAGGATTCCAGGGTACATTTGGATACTTCAGCCAGGGATGGGATAAATTGGCTTTAGAAATTTTCCCTGTAAACATGCATCAATTCAGTGGTATGGTCAATCATACTGAGCACAACCCCTACTTTTGTGGAAGTCATGTGGGATTTGTTGTGCTCCTCAACCAGAAGCAGATGTACATCATCTTGGTGTCAATTTGCACCTTCCCTTGCACCAGCCTGCTGCCAGACTCCCACCCTTTAGACTGAGGGACTGAAACAGTTGAGCAATCTCACCTACCCCACTTTTAGCTTTTTCCCTCATTCTGCGTGCTTGAAAATGCTTGAAATATCTCTTGGGTTTGATCACAGAAACTAAATCAGGAATATTTCACACTCCTCATTTAGCTTTCACAGAAAAAAGTCAGATCAAAACTGTAACATGGCCATGAACACCTGCAGCATTAGAAGATGCAGATGGCCTTTACTTGGACTTATAAATAGACAGGTGTGCTTAAAGAAGTGACAGCTATGGGTTTCATCTGTTTTTCACAGTTCAGGATGCTGTAATATCAAATATCTAAAAGCATGTCAAGCAAAAATGGGCATAAATATACAACATTGAACTACAACAAGGGACTTCAGGGCCCATCTCAATGCTTCACACTGGTGTTGTCATGGACTCACATCCCATCAAGGATACATGAGGACTGGTTGCATCAGATGACCAAATTCAGCACCATGCAGGATCAGTCATGAAGAAGACCCAACTTCATTTATGATGGCTGGAAAAATGTAAGACAAATATTGTAGCCAGGACACTTCTTCCATTGTTAAACACACCCTCCGGATGATTCACAAAGCCTGTATCAGTCAAATTCTCTTAAAGCCACCGTTCTTGCCTGATTATAACTGTCCATAAATATTACCAGCTCAGGAGCCTTAGCCCCAAGATATGTGTAGGTAGGCTGAGTTCATACATTGCCACAAAGTACTGAAGGTTCATCTGAAAAAGAATCCCACCTCAGGAGAAATAAATACATTTACAGCCTAATGCATTGAGCGGTGCCAGAAAACCTAGCAAGGATCAGCTCCCAGCATCTCATCCAGTAACCATTTGTTCAGAATAGCTTTTAACAAGAACAAAACAAAAAGTACTCCTGAGCTCCTTTCCCTTTTTTTCCTGGGAGCCTTAGGAATATAACCACATGAAATGCTTCAGCACCGATTGACAAGTTTCTGTATTGATTGGCTTCAGAGGCTGATTAGATAAGACAGAATCAACTAATGAGAGCCACTACAAAAATCTACTGGAGTGTTATCTGATGAGATAACACTCCACAAACTCCCAAGCCAGTCTGTTTAGTAGATCTGTTATCTAAACATATCTCGATATTGTTGACAGTATTGTGCACAAACAAAGCATGGGATACTAACAAAAACGCTTTGTTAAAAAGAGGTAACTACTGCCCTGGAGAGAAAAGAAAGCAAATAGTCTGGATTTTAAATCCAGAGGTAAGAAGTGGGAGACTGGTATTAACACCTGCCATCTCTTATCTGTAACACAAACTCTCCTTCACCCCCAAAACACAAAAAGGAAACTCTAGGATAGTTTTGTTAAACGCCTCACGCCCCATCATACTGACCACTTTAGCCATAACCTCCTTCAGAGGAGCAGCTGGATATTGGATGCCCTGTCTAGAAAAAATGCTTTTCTTAAGCTGTGTGCTCTGCTTATCTTCCTTCTTTTTACTTTGTCATGCTATTTTTTAGCTATTGTACTGGATCTGCCTGAAGCCCTCCCTCAGTTTTCACACAGCTCTCTTGGAAGAGAAAAATCTTGCTGACTCTGTGGGGTTTTGGCTGATTAAAACCTAAGCAAGGCGAGGCAGGGCAAAGCCCAGCGTTTGTGTTTCAGCCTTTCCCTGCTCAGTCCTGCTCAGCTTTGGGACCCACTGTTCCAAATCTCTGTATTTTCCATAGCATGGAAATACCAGTTTTTGGAAGTGATTTGCAGGTATACAGGACTTGAGGGGAACATCCTGTGATACATGACCTGTTCTCAGTTGTTACCTACACAGCACACATTTAAGGCAGATGTCCAGGAAAGAATCCAGCCCAGCCTTGAGCTTGTGCATCAACCTGAAATAAATAATAAGTCTAAAGAGGAAAAAGGGAGTTTGAACAAACTGTGTGCTCTGAATTTCCTCAGAGGAGTTCGCCTGGGAAAAGTAAGAAGCATTCCTCACCCTGCTCTGGCTCACACTGACAGGAGGTTAAGCTGCAGGGATGTTCCAGTATACTGAACTAGGCAAGGGGTTTTCAGAGCCGTTATCTATTTTAAAATAAACATTCCAGTGTGTATTGTTTTTGTATTTTGTTGTGCTCTTGTCATTTAGAAAAAAAAAAATAAAGGTTTCTGAATATCAGTTTTACGCGGTATTTGTATAGAATCTGGCTCGCATACTAAAAAAATTTTCTCTGTTCACACTTTTATTCAGCTTTTTATCTAAAAACAACTTGAGATCCCAAGAATACAATTGGTCCTTGAGACTTAGGCAAAAGGCTTATTATTAAGCATGTATGTCAAGGCAGATGGAAGCCACATCTTGTATTCTTCCTTTTAGAGATGTCATTGCACCAAATAAAGGTCTCTCACCTAATATTTTTAGTCTAGAAAGTCCAAATTATCCAAGAAAAATTTCAAATTGTTTCAGGTAGTCTTTCCCTTTATTTATGATGCTGCTTGCCAAAAAATACAGTTTTCTGTGCATCCCAGAATCTGCTCACAAGCCTTATGACACCAGATCTGGAATGCTGATGCTCCCTGCAGAGCTCACACGGTACAGTCATGGTTTGGGGTTTTATGGAGATTAAGTAGTATATGAATTCCTTAGATAATGAAGCAGCGGCAAAGCTGACTGAACTGCAACCTACTCAAAACAAGAATGGCAGGAAACAACCAACTGGCTGGGTAAGAGCTTCCTACCCTCGGCCACTGCTAAAACCCAGGTAGCTGAGCAGATAAGCAGAGCTTTGTTCCCATTTAGTTCTTAGCCAAGCACCAGCACACATTCAAAGCTGTTGTTATCTTAACAATCCTATAATAAAAGTTCTGCCTTCCATGGCAGTGCAAAGGTTATCAGCTTGTTTCTGAAACACAAATTCACTATAAATCTTCAAGAGAGCTGGAACAACTGAGGTGTCACTTTTGCAGGTGCCAAGGGGTGAGGAGGGCTGGTCTCCAGAATGCCAAGCAGCTAGTGAAAGGGCTAAGCTCCAGCTTCACGTTCCCTCCAGAGGGAAAAATGCTGACTTACGTGTGCCATTTCACATAGGCTATCGTGTCAAAAGGAGAAGGCCTATTGAAAATCTCAGGGATTTGTATCCCTGCAGGGATATCTCTCAGATTTGAAAATGGGAGCTCCTTTTTGGACTCATGTATAGATAAGCCACTAATATTAAGTTTATCCTGGATTTTGGTCTTCAGTTTGTCTTGTCCTACCTAGAGGATGAGCAGGTTTTCAACGGCTTACTGCCAAGACCAGGGTAAAGAAAAGGGGTATCCAAGTGCTAAGAGGATTTCACAAATCAGTATGTGGATTTGCCTACTCACTTTAGTGCTTTGGTAGGAGCTGGGCAATTCTGAAAACCTGCAAATGGTCGTGGACTCTGAGTCCTTTAGAAAAATCTGTCCCTTAATGCTGTGTAAATGTTGAATGTTTTATAATTATCCACAGCTTTAAATTGTAATGAAAAAAAACTGAGGATTTCCTCGGCTGCTGAACTTTGAAAGCTGCTATAATTTTTTAATGACTTATTTACATCTAAGTTGCAAAGTTCAGTTATCTGTGTGTACGATTTATTAGTGAGAAAAAAAAATTCAAACACAAATTTAAGTGAAACCCAGAAACATATAATATAGTTTTTTGTAAAATTTAAAGCAATTGGTAAAGCACTCAAGGACTTTGCACCTTCGATATGGATGAGTCAGTTCTAACACAATGCATTAGGAAAGATTAGTTTCATATGCTGAAACTGAGTCACACACTACAAAAATGAAAAACACCCTGTATTTTGTGTCCAGAGGTGCTTTGCATCCGGAATTGGACAGAACAAATGAAGACGAGAGTCTGTCTGCAGTCTTTCTCAAAAGAAACAGAGCTGAAGTTGAAATTGGCTCAGCAGATAGCAGTTAGTAGTAGGAGAATGGGAATTACATCAGGTCATATTTAAACCATGTATCCTATGATGAATTTATTCACAGCCAACAAAAACAAGATTCTAACATTTTGTTCTCATATATGCTATGTGCTTTAAGGGAGACTAAAAATCTGTCTATCGAAGAAACGAGGCACCACTGGACTTTGTTTCCCTCCCAGACCTGCATTCTTGCCTTAAAGCAATTGTATTCATTTACACATACTCATGAGTTCCTTCATTTGGGCATACTGAAAAAAAAATGAACACATTTGCTACTGAGTACACCCTTTCCATGTAGAAAATCATTAAAACCTCAGAGATATTTCAGGTCTGATGGGAGGTGTCTTTTACTAAGTTTAATCAAACCATACATATGAGGAAATGTTGACAGAATGTTTCTCAGTTGTTACCTACAAATGTGAAATTGTTCCATGTTAATAGTGGTGCTGCTTAAAATAATATTTACTGATGATTTATCTCCTGAAGTCACATAGGCAACAACTCTGTTTCCCTCATTTCTGCATCTCTTTGTACAATAAAATATGTTCCCTGAGAACTTTTGCTGTATTGAATTCTGTCTTTTCTTGTAGTTGTTTTGGTTTACATCTCTGTTCATTGACACACTTTGATTCTCATTGGTAAAAATTAAATTAACATTTGATTATGATTGACACACTTTGATTCTCATTGGTAAAAATTAAATTAATATTTGATTATGTGTTCTCTTGGCATCTAGTATAGACTTCTTGCATACATATAAGATGCAATGCAGAGTGCATAGTCGCATTTGTGTGCATCCTTGCTCTATTCAAATACAATAATTAGGGTGGAGTACCACTGTGATGTGTAGCTGTGGGAATATTTATTGCAATATATGATAGGACAAGGGGAAATGGGTTCAAATTGAAAGAGAGCAGGTTTAGATTAGATATTAGGAAGAAATTCTTTACTGTGAGGGTGGTGAGGCACTGGCACAAGTTGCCCAGAGAAGCTGTGGATGCCCCATCCCTGGCACTGTTCAAGGCCAGGTTGGATGGGAGTTTGAGCAATCTGGTCAGGTGGAAACTGTCCCTGCTCATGGCAGGGGGGTTGGAACTGGATGATCTTTAAGGTCCCTTCCAACCTAAACCATTATATGATTCCACCTTTGCTCTTACACTGATTCTAGAGCTAAATTCCTCTGCTGAGAAGTAAAATTTGGACTTTATATATATTATAATGCTGTAAAGTGAAAAAAGGAAAAATCAATGTGGAATTTAATTACAGTGTGGAGTATTTGATTGAGAACAAGTTGTTTTGATAAGCAAGAAGGAATTTCTTTAGCATGTCCCATTCCAGAATGGGCTTGCAAGACAGGAGTTAACCTGAATAAATTTGCTCATCATGAGCAGCAATTCTCCTGGAGCAACCTGAACACCTTTTGCATTAGAGGCTGTCTGAAAGCACCCAACAATCAAAGGAAAATGCGAGAATCACATCAGTCAGTCTCTTGCATTTAGATTGCCAGGGGCGTGTAATATTTCCAGAACTCTGTCCGAATCTCTGAGTACTTGCCTAATTTTTACTGAGTTCATACTGGAGCAAATTCTGTTTGCACTAGAACAGAGTTCATTATGTCAGCTGTGCATATCACACACACAGCTGCATATCCCATCTCTGCAGGGACAGGCTGTTGGCGAGCACCTGAAGATGTAGCTCTGTCTTTCTACACCTATTTCTGTATTTTATTAATAATGTTGTGCTGTGGTCAACAAAATGGGAAACAGGCTGGAGCACAGCTTTGATGGCTAGTCAGGTCTTCTGATGGAATTTGGGTTAAACCCTTTGCAGCTTCTGGAGGCCAGAGGAAAAAAGATGGTCTACAGATCAGGCTGTTGAGCTCTGCTTTAAAAATTGATACCCATCCCTGCTGCTGAAGCAGGTTTTCTCTGCAATGTCAAATTAACAAGCCCAAACTTGCCACTCAAGTTCATTAATGACTTGCACCTTTTTTCTCATGCATACATAGCTAGGTACTCAGAAGTCCAACACACTGAGCACTCACAAACTGAAGAAGCCAGTGGAAAGTGGCCTGAATACATCTGTACTATGTAATGGAGGCCACAGCAAAGGGAGACTGGAGCATACACTGAGGAAAACACAGTGTGTTTATTTCGATAAGTGGGTGTGAAACAGCTCACACAAAAGCAGTTTTTTCTGGAGGAAGGAAGAAAAGAGTCATCATCTGATCCAAGGAGGGTCAGCACACACAGTGACCAACATTAGAGACAGTGATTGATTTTGCAAGAGCTGCAAAGACCTTTCAATCTGCTTTTAATATGCCATGGCCTCTGTGCATTTGAGTCCATCAGCTGAGTACTTCTCTCTCTTCAGCACAAAGACTGCCACAGAGACATCAAGAAGTGATAGGTGGAGAAGTTGTACTTTTCTATGTAAGAAAAATTCAGCCTCCTATAGGACCTTTGCAAATATTAGCTATGTGAAACTGAAAATGCCCTACCAAAGATCAAACTGAGCTCCTCTCATGCATTACCTCTGTTCTTTCCCTGAAGAACCAAGCCACAGGAAAATCATCTCAGAGTTGAGAAGTGGAATTCAAATCATACTGATGTAGGAGGGCCCACTATTCATGAAGGCCCAGCATTTTATCAATATGGCAACAGTTGTCTCCCAGCTGTAACAGCTTATGTCGCATGGAAAAAAGCAGTCAGATTCCCGAGTGATTCAGGCTTTGAGAGTGGTTTACACTGAAGCTCCAGGGCCTCCACAGCTCTCAGATCTTTGCCAGTGCATAATCAAGGTCTTTATCTTAATCAACAAAGCCACCAATGGATTAAAACCAAACATCTCCATGACAGGCTGAGGCAAGTCTCATTTACTTGGGCATGCAATAATAGTGCCAAAACTTTTCTGCCATAACCAGAAGCAGGAAGCAGTACATAAAAGCTCAGATTTTAAAAGGATATTAACATAGATATGAAAAAAAAAATTTAGATACCCAAAAAGAGCAGCAGAGCAGTGAGGGCTGCAGCTCCCTAGTCTGTATGCACTGGGTTCCTCAAAGCAATATTACCTCATCATCGTTGAAAAATGTCAAGGAAGGTCAGAACTAAAGAAAAAGAAGATGCAAAGTTTGCATTTTTCTAGAGAGTCAGTTGATCAATAAAATCAAAGCATCACAAAAGTACAATTCGCCAGGCTTTCCCAGCACAATTTCTGTATTAGAGTCAAAGCAGAGTCTCATTTTGGCATTTAGGAAGACACTAAAAATGACAGCCCTAGTATCTACTCATGCATCCAGGAGAATATCCAAAGGGTGTTTCAGCAGCACCTTGGTGAAACAGCCAGTACTTGACATCCCACTGAGAACTCTCAGCTGCACCATTTAGCCCTGGGACTTTAAAATACTGCATAAATTAGCAGGGTGTAATAGCAAAAAGATCCAAGAACAGTCTGAAATTAGTTCTTGCTGAGTCTGAAGTGGGGTTAGGGTGACATGTTTCTCTGACTTCTGGAAATGAAGAGAAAAATTAACCTTTTTTTCCCCAGGCCAGATTGTCCTAACTCGGGATTTGATCATTTCCCTGCACTTCCCTGAGACCTGAAAATCTTTATGCAAAAAAACACTTCAAGACACTTATTTTGCTTTCTTTCTGAAGAATGTCTGTTCAGCCTCTGGTAGTCCATTACAGAACCAGTCCATGTATAGGGAAGATTAGGCCTTTAACGAGTACTTATTCCCAGAGGCTGATTTTTGGTAATGGAATCTCTTTGTTATTTCTGTATTTTTATCCTTTTTTTCTTTTTTCTTTTTTTCTTTTTTTTTTTTTTCTCTGTTCTGGTATGTTTTCCAGACCCTGGATCCCATATTTAGTTTCCTGAACTTCTCCAATATTAGTTGTAGCCATCCTGGTTGTCTGCCATGAGTATCGGTTTCCTTCCTTCTAGTTAAGAGGGCAGGGAGAGAGGAAAACCATTCCCAGGCCAAGCAGCAGTGCCACTCTAGAGATCATTTGGTGGGTTGTGCAGCCTGAGAATGAATCATTGCTTGCAACTCTTAAATCTTCCTCCATTTCTCACTTTCCCTTTTCAAGGGAGCAAGGAAGAGGTGGTGCCAGGGGCTGCTACATTTAGTAATGTGTGAAGTAGAAGTAAAGAGTTAAGATTCAAATTACCTTGATTACTATTCAAAAGCCAGGAAAATGCTATGACATAATGCTGGTCAACTACTGGAATTACTAATTTTTAAGAGGAATTGCTAATTCTTAGTAGATATTAAGTGAATTGAACAACCTAACCTTTGAAGCAGCTGTAGCCTACTTCCCACAAGGTGCCTCCACTTCTCTACTATACCCCTAAATGACTAGTGGTGATTGCTGAACTTTTCTCTGTAGCCCATGTTTGCTCCAGCTTCTTCATTCTCCATCTGCATCCACTGCTTTGTATTTTTTCCTAAGAAGCTGTCTTTTCTGAATATGACTTAGTAACCACCTCTTTCAGCTTCAAACTGTGCTCACAAGCACATCAGTTTTATTTCAGGTTAGGCTCCCAGTCTCACTGTAGAGGCTTACGTGACCACCTTAAATACATGGAAATCACAGGCAGTGCCTTAACATTTCACTTGCATTTAGTTCTTCCTAAAAGCCCTTTCTTCACTCCTTGAAGTGTAAGTTTAGGATCAAGGTGATTTAATTCTCACAGCCACTGCTGCAGAGACACCACCAGAACGTGACCTTTCAGGCCAAGCATGGACAATGCCTACAGCCAGTTTGTCTGTGGTACCACTGGTCATAGGGACTTCACACTTCCCAGCAGGCTCAGTCCTGCCTCCACCAAGGCTTGTAGGAAGAGGGTACAGTCTCAAAGGAAGCACTCATGTTCCATGTCTCCTCTTTCAAGGGTCACTTCTTAAACCCACAAACCTGTCCTCTTTGACATCCTAATCTCTGGCTGTAAAATGGATTTAGTGGTTTAGCATTAAAATTTCAGGCACAGTTAAGGAAGGGATTGCAAAAGAGTTAATAAGCAAAAGAGTCAAACAAACTTTGGAGGAGAAAATTGAAAAGCTCAAGCAATCTCCTGACAGAAAGAGTTTAGCCCTGGATTTGCCAGTGCTTCCAGCCCAGCACTGGGACACATAAAGCTATCACAAAGAAAGTAACACAAGGTTTCTATTTTGTCTCTCATCACTCTATGTTTTTGTTAAATGTAATAAACAGGCCGATTACACCAAAAAATGTTAAGTCCTTCATTGCTGTCTGTGCAGTGGGCATCTGGCCACAACATCTCCCAGTTGCTCTGCTCTGCAGTGACTGCTTGAAAGAGAGTGTTTATTGTACCACACCACCCTAAACATACTGCACACATCCACACACAATCTGCACATCTGCACTTTATCATACTGCATTACAAGAAACCACAATAAAAGAGATAATATCCCACCAAGCCCTCTCCAAAGTGACTGGACTATTCACATACAGCCAAGTGTACTTAGGTACACGAAAAACACCCATGTACGACCTTTAGCAACCATCATAGCAGGTTAACAAAACAAACAAAAGAACTCTTGGAGGAGATGGAAAACTTTAAATAATTTAAACCGATGAAAGTAAAATGAAATCTCATTTTCAAATGCAGAGATATTGCAGGTCAAACACTGTTGGCAAGGAGATTTTTGACCTGGACAGAGCAAGAAGCAGATGTGCACCTGCTCTGTTAAGCAAGGCTGTAGATGCACTACTGTGTCTGCCACTCACTTATTGGTTCAGAGACATGGGAGACCACTTTGTTCTTGCAAGCTTACACTCCCACAATTTGTTCATCCTAATAGCAAGTTCAGGATTGCAAGTGAGAGCACCACTTGATTCAGGCTGATTAACTCACTGATGGCACAACATTAAGTGTCAATAGCAGGTGACAAGTCACACGCCCAGTGCCACAATGAGAGGGAAGGGTTGCCACTTCAGTACTCAGCTCATGCATGTTTTCACGGGTGACTCCTCTTCCTCTGCTTCATCCTGTGTCAATTAACAAAATAAAATGAAAGAGGGGGAAGAAAATTAAAAAAATATTATGGGAAAGAAAGAAGATACGATGAATGAAAACAAGGTTGTAGGTGCTAGGCTCAGGACACTGCAACATGTGCTGGGTTGCTTAAGACAGTGCTTAAGACACCAAGACATGATATTGAAGGAAAGAAAGCAGGGAAAACCTGGTAGCAGAAATGTGTCAGTGCAGCTCTGATGCTGGTCTTTAGTGCACTGGGAGGCACAAAAAGTAACATAACATAAAGCTGGTACAGGGAATGTGAGACTTAATGTCACTTTCAAAGCATGGAGAAGATGGGTGAATGAGAGATGCTGGAAGATAAGGGCAGTGGAGAAGAGTTCCTGAAGCAAATTGATACAATGATATTAGTGGACTCATTTTGGGCGATCCTACAAAAAACTAATAGGTTAAATGGAAAGGTATAAGGGATAAAGCTGCAGGGGTCTAGTCCATGAGCACTCTGAAGCTTTAGGGAATCCAAAGTCTTTGCCATATTCTCCTTTCATTAACTTTTAATTAACACAGGCAGAGACTTCATAGGAGTCTGGACCTAAGACTAGAGATCAGTTCAGTAACACAAGGGAGTGTCAATTCCTATCCAGAAAATATACCAATAAATTTCATAAGCGGACAACTGTGGCAATTGCTTGTCACCTAGTAAATTATATATATGTGTGTGTGTGTGTGTGTGTGTNAAATACTGTTTATGAATGACTCATCTTTCATGTCCAAATGTGAAGCCTCTTAAAGGGCCTGGCTTTCAGAATGCAGGAAAAATTTATTTTATTCAAAGAGTGTGTCATGATGTGCTCTTGGGTGTGGGTAAGTCCTTAAATCACCAACCCATCCCATCTGAGAGTCTTTTGTCTATATATTTTTCAACACCAGAAAGAGGCCACTCATTCCTGCTATCTCCCACAGTAAATAATTTCTCTTTTGTTTTCTAAGATTTTTTTTCTAGTGCACTGGAGTTTGAAGACAGACATAAATTAATACCATGTTAAATAGCCTGCTCTCTGCCATGTATAACATCACTCATGCACTGGGAAAAATAAAGTCCACCATCCTGTATCTACAGCATATCCTGCCTTTCTGGCAAAAGAAAAAATCTGACTGGCACATATTTGCAGCCAAAGATGACAGACACCATGGCCACCCCATCCAATGTAAAGGGCCAGATGAAGCCTTGGGGAGACGGCAATCCAATAAATCACATGAGCCTTTTTCGACAATTAGAGAGAATTAAAGACCGAGGTGTTTTGGAGGAGGTGTGCAGAGCAAAGCAAGAAAGAGACAGGAAAGAGTGAGAGCCAGGATAATTGTTTGGGGAGAAAAGGAGGAGAGAAAAATGCATATTTTACTGTTTCATGAGGTGAGTTGGTGGGTGTGAGTGCACATGTGCATCTACCCTCTCCTGGAAAGCAAAGGAACTGCTGACCTTGGTTCCCTGCTACAGCAAGAGCCAAAAATAACTCCTTGTAAGCAGCCCATTGCACCAGGCAAACCAGACTGCTCAGCAGGTAGTGTGCAATCTGGAACACCCACCTTCCTGTACTGCCTGGGTGCCAGCCTGTGGTGTGCTTTTAATGCCTCTGGGAAGCCCTGTTTACCACTTTTTCTGTCCTTTTTATCCCAAGGTCCCCCTGGTCCTGTCCTAAGGCACCAGGCAGGCATGTAGAACTAGCAGCATCATCTCCCACAGGACGAAATCTGAGGGGAGATGAAAAGGGTGCTCCTTACAGTAGGTTGTGCCTGTGCACTTGTGCATCTCTGAGCCAAGAGAGGAAACCTGAGTGTAAACCAGAGGAAAAGTAAAAAAGGACATGAGTTCAACAAAATACCATGCTTGGAAGGGCAAGGTGTAGAAGAGGCTCTTGCTATCCTAAAGCAGTTCTCCATCCCTAAGGAGATGAACAGCCAAGACCTTCTTTCCCAAAGGACACAAGCCACTGACAGCCCTTGTCTAGAGTGCTGAATATCCAAATATCACCATGCAGTGGAAAATAAAGCTACACATTAGCTCAGTTTACACTTCTGTTCCTGTAAGAAGCATGGCATCAGCCTTGCTTCTTTGGGGAAGCAAGCACAGCAAGAAGAAGGGTGACAAAAGCTACTTGTGCAGGGAGAAGAGAAGACAAGAAAGAGTGAGTACACTGAGAGTTTTAAACAGAATATCTGTGTCCAAGTTTCATTTCTGAGGCATACCCCTGGTAAGTGGCTGCCACACCAGTGTTTATACCAGTGGTTCAGTTAGCCTCTGGTCTAAATGCAGTGTGCTCTATTTTCTTTCTAAATTCATCTTGCCTTATGGCATATCTGCTTACATTTTAAAACTACCTAAGGAGTAAATAATTTGCTCTTTTCAACAGGCGTACTGGGAGTTTCTGTCTGTTACCCATTTGCTTTAAATATCAGGCTGTGAAATTGTGCTTGTGTTTTTGGCTGACATCGCTGTTAATGATGCGCTGTGCCTATTCTCTGGTTATGGAAGAATTCTCACATTATTTTTTGGGTAAGCTAATAATGAATGTTACTCAGAACAAATCTTATGATTGTGGTTGACTTGCTGCCAGTGTAGGAAATCAAGTCAGGACCATTATCTCACTCTATCTCCTCCCTCTCATGAGCAAAATATTAATATTCATTCCAATGCAATCTATATCTAAATAAGCAGTGCCTATTTGGTGTGCAATATACTGCACCAACTCCATTTAATAGTTTCCATGTGTCATTGGTACTGTTGGGGAACCATCCTGGCAACTCACTTTCCCAGGTTTTTTTGGGGCAGCACTTTATTTCTTATGGTCAGCTCTAGCTCATGATGCCTTAGGTTTTAACTTTTACATTTTAACATTAACTTTTACTGTACTGCTAGTGTAACTGAAGTCTTCTGTAGCTTAGTAAATGCTGTGATGCTGTTCTCTTATGCTGTTCTCTGTGTGAAGATAGACATAACAAAACCTCTAACTTCCCTCCAAGGACATCCCGAAAGAAGAACTGTAAACCATCATCTTGGGAAGAGGGGGGCAGGCTTGGGGGGAGTCACATCATTTGCTGGATTCTGGTTGGTGAATTGATATTGTTATAAAAGTGTGAAGCACTCGTGACCAGCGTGTCCATTTTGGGATCCACCGAGGCAGGACCTGAGGACCCCGAAGTGTGCACCTGAAAGCCTTTCAAATAAATACCACCTTTACTCCTTTGTTCCTGTCTGGTCTCTGTTTCTAGGTAGCCAATTTAAGGCATCACTCTCCTCTGCAAAATTTCCTTCCGCAATCCTCATCAAATGAATGTACATTAAATGTGATCCTTTAAATAGGTTTACTTGCACTTATTCAGTGTTAGAACAAAGAGAGAAACAACATAGACATCACATAGGTGATACCTGTCACACTGCAAACACCTTAGTAGAGCAAAACAGAGCAGTTCACTTCCAAGACTTTAAAAAGAGAGCCTTCAGGAACAACAAAATATATCTGGAATCAGAGTGTTGCAATTAAGGTTTTGTTCACACTAATGATTGGAATAGCATTGAAAAACAGTCGAACAGAGTTCATTCAAGCTCTGTTAAGTGGTTGCCTTCACATTTGGGATCCAACCCACCAGGGCCTTCAGAGCTTGACTTTTCTCTGATGTGGTTACCAAACAGTGGAACATTTCTAGCATGACCAAAACTTAGTCATGCCTCAGTAACTTAACTCAGATTCCACATCTTCAAGCCTGAAAGCAGTTTGAGGGGCACAATTTTATCCATGCCATCCATAAAACGTAATTTAACCCTGCTTTCCAGATCGCCTTGGATGTTGTGGTGTGCATACATCACCTACCCTGCTTATGTGCACGGTGCTGTCAAAGAGGCCATAAATCCTGCGACAGCAGCCATCCAGTTATGGCATGTGAGAATTTTCCTTTAACAAATCCTCTGCAGTGTTAGCACAGTCGAACTTGTATTCTGCCCACGGTCAGAACCAGGGCTTTCAAACAGCTACATGATACAAGTAACGCGGGCAAAACCACTATCTACTTTTACGATGGAACGTGATCGGTGTGTGAAAGGTCCGTACGATGTGGTGACGACAGCAGAAGGAGACAGGACTGAGTGACTCAAGCTTTCCTTCCAGGTCTGTGTTAGTGTGAGTGTTCCCAGGGGCTCTTCTCCTGCTATAAGATAACAGAGTTCTTTCCACTGACGTGGAGTTATATCCAGCTCGGTGAAAACTGAGATCATTCCTTGATTTGCTCCTCTCTGAACATCAGGTGAGTTATGGCAGGGAAAAAAAAAGACATTTCCTTTCCTCCTCATCTCACTGCCTACATGCCAGTGGCAAAATTCAAGTCCAGAAAACATCTTCTTGATGACTTAGAGTGGCAAGACCTCAAAAGAAAAAGACAGAGAGTAAAAGCAAAATATCTGTCTGAACAGGATCCAAAAATTTTTTTCCGCCTACACTTTTCCCTTTCTCTAACCTAGGTCCAGGCTTCCCTTACACCTAAAATGGGTGTGCTACTTGAGGGGGGTTGAAACAACCTTTTTCTCTAGTTAGAAAACAGAGCAGGTCAAGAAGTAATAGACGTAAGTGAGAATCCTGTTGGCATCACAACACCTTCTCAACTAGCAGACCTCCTCCACGACTGTCCTTGGAGCCTCTTCACGTTACTACTTGATTTTTAAAACCCTGGTCCTATACAGCCAAAGACAACAAGAAGCTGAAGCAGATTCAAACATGTTGATGAAACACTGCATCAGCACATACAGAATCATGCTTTAAACAACTGTCACTGAGGTCACCACCTAAAAGTGGCACCCTTCTGCCAGTAAAAAGCCAATTCATCATGATACAGTAGATGGCGTAAAAGAAGGCAAAAAAATTAAATTTAAAAAAACCCTTGAAGTATTATTTTACAGTTTCAGGCTGTTTCATGGACCACTAGTTTTAAAAAGTGTGTGTTTGTGGGAAGTGAGGTGTGGAGAGGGATGAGTATTTTTATAGCCAAGAGCAATAGAGAGTGGTCTTGAGAAATAGAAGATGTGATCCCACAATGGATTAAGCAGAGCAATTTTTACACACAGAGAGTGTTGGAAGGGTGAACCATAAAGAAAGAGAATTTAGTAAGTTACAACAACATTTTCTTGAACATTAACTACTTATAGGCCAGTAGTACACAAGCTTTCCCTTTGCTACATTAAAAGTGTACCACTTCCACATACAAGAGGAACAGACTTCAAAGATGTCCGTGACCAGTCAGGGTCATTTTAGGGTATTTTTAAAAAATATGTGCACAGGAGAGGCATCATTAAAGTTCTAGACAGTCCTTTGGAGAGAACATTTTTCTGGAGAGTAACACATTTTTATGTGCGGCATGCCAGCACCTAATCCACTTTCTTTTCCCCAAAGAAAGTGTTCTCTGGGAGTTTCTTCTTGGGATGTCTAGCAGCTCAGAGCCAGAAATCCCCTCTCTCTCAGCACACAGATGAGATCCAGCTTCATTCTGCCCATCCTCCCTTACTCTGTTTCTCCAGCTCCTCATGCTCTTGCGCCTTTATCTTGTTAGCCAACTTGTTCTATCTGCCCACGGAATTCTCCGCCTGATGAAAACCTCCTGCGCGCAGCTTTTCCTGGTCTCGACGCTTGTCTCCTCTCAGACATGTAGACATAATATGGTCTGAGGAGATCAATTTCTTCTTTGAGGTCCAGTCTTATCTCCCAGACAGTGGTTTATGCAGTGGGTTCCCTGGGGACCTTTTCTCTTTGCACACAGGACCATTCCCTTGGCCAAAAGCTGATGAATGTGGCACGTCTCCTGACTGCACCATGAAGACAGGCAGGAAGGATGCACAGCCAGGCTCACTTCTTGTGCACTTAAGCATCTACTTTGAAGCATGAAGAGGCACTTCACTGCTGGTCCAGCTCCCTGCCCAAATGGGTGGAATACCCCAATTCCTCAGCAAGGACCTCTTACCCAGACAGTTTGGCTTTTCTTTTCCCCATGTCTTCAAGGTGCACTGGAGCGTTTCACGGTTGAAGTCCAAAGCCTGTGTTTCTCCCTCATCAGCATCGTACTGCTATCACCAAACCCTCAGCACTGTTCCCATTGTGGGTGGGCAGTGTTAATATGCCACTGACTGCTGTACAAAAACACCAGCTATTTGGTCCTAGGTCTCCAGGGAAGGGAACCAGGCAGGAGATACTCTGCTTTGAGCTAGCTCGGTTTGCTCCGCTCTTCAGAGACATTGGCGCTTTTGTGCAAAACCCCCATGGCTTTTGGGAGGCTCTGGGGTGTAGCTTGGACTCCAGTTGCTCATGGGTCTTTTCCCCCAACACTGTGTAAGTACAGTCTTTGCAGTAGCTCTGGGGAAGCCAGTGCCCTGTTTTTGCAGGAAGCAGCATAAGCTGGAAAGTTCAGGCACAGACACAGCTGTCTTTCAATTTGGAAATCTCAGATTTGATTAAGGGCCATTTCTTGCTATTTGCTGCCCATGGCTGTACTCATACAGGCTTGGCAATGAGCTGTCCCTGCCAGGGAAGAAGAGCAGCTCAGTGGTGGTTTCTGTGTGGACCCAGGGGCTGCTGGTGTAGGGTTGTCCTACTGAGGACTGGATGGAATAGCTGGAGACATCAGATGCTGCATGAAGGACCTTCAGTGTGTGGTATCCAAAGCCAGCTTTATCAGTTTATCTTGCCTATTTACACATGTCCCAAGACAAATAAATATCTTTCCTGCTGCGCCCTCCTCTCACAATGCCCAGCACAAGATCCTCCCTTCTTGACACAGAACTATGTGGTGGCAGCAAGACCCTCAACTTGATGATCCCCTGGGTCATCTGGCCATCTGTGGGCAGAGACATGGCACCCATGGCTCAGCACTCCAACTGCTGGGGCAATGACCTATCTTCAGGGTACTTCCTCCTGCTACCTGCCCCAGCAAGACACATAAATTACCCCCAAACCTCAAATTATTATCATCACCCTCCCCCTTTCCAGACCACATGCCTGTTTCCCCAAGAATTCAGCTGCAGGGTTATCATCTTTTCCCAGTTTTCCTCTAGAGGGACCCTTATCCTGATTTTAGTTTTATTATCTCTGATTAAAACACATTTAATTACAAAGAAGCCTCACTAAAACCAAGCAGCTAACCGTACAGAGGTGACACAGTAACCATTCCTACCACAGGCTATATTAAAAGCAAGGGGAGTCCTGGGTGTGTGAGGAATCAAGACAGGACTGCTGCAGTGCAACTACTAAGTTTTAATGAACCATAAGAAACAAATATATCTGTGTGTTTAGTCTTAAATGTAATTAAATGTTTCAGTAGCAAATTAAGTGAAGAAAACAAATCGACCACATGTTTCCAGATAGTGGGTACATAAATATTAAATCACTATAAAAGGCATATGAAGAGGAAAATGCAAACATTATGCTGATTTTAATTTCCTCAATTATTTCTAATTCCCCCTGAGCCCTACATTCATTCCCAATGATTGCAGACAGACTAATCACTCAAAGCAGGACACCATTTAATAAGATGCAGCAGTTGAAACTCAGAGTTTGTCACTGGTCCTATGTTGGCGCTGTCAACACGGTGGCACTGTCACCTTGATCAAGCTCCTCAGCCACACAGGACCACGGTTTGTGACTCCCATGGCTGTAGGTATGTGGGTGATGTACATTTCACACTGCTCTGCAGTCTATTTGGGAAGATCTATCCATCAGCATCTGCCTTCAAAAGCCTACAGAGATCTATTTATGTAACTCCCTCTCTGGAGGAAAGGTGCTGGGAAAGCAGCCAACGATAAATGGAGTGGGTGTGGGAAAACGAAAAATAAGCAAGCAGAAATACTACATAAAAGAATGACCATATGGTTTAAGCCACAAACTATGTAAGTCACAACTCTAAAATTGAATCTGATAACAGATTCGGCAGAGAGGTGCGTACGGCCAGAAGCTCTGAGAAGAGGGTCCCTTTGCGGGGTCAGGTGTGGGAAACAGATGCGGGCTCAGACACCTCTGACAAGCACAGAAGAAGCCAGAGCAAGCCCAGAGGCCTCTCTGCCTTTTGCCAGCCAGCCATAGGCCTGCTCCACCCATCCACAGACACACCTGACATGGCATTCAGTATGGAAGAAGAGAACAAACACTGTGCACTACTCCGCTTTGAGAAGGGGTGTTGAGTAGACCGAGGTGTTGATTCTGGATCAAGAAAACCATGCACACTCTCCAACCCATCCACAGTCTTCATAAGGTCACTCCAGTGATCTCCAAAGTGACTGTCCAGGAAGATGAAGAAAAAACCTTTTGTGTAACTCCTCTCTCTTTCAGTATGATGTAACGCACAGGCTGGGACAGAATTTAATGGGCAACAGCTGTATTGCAAAAAGTAAATTAAAATCTTTGCTCTTCCAATTAATCTTTAATTCAAGGGCTCCAAAGCAGCTCACTGTTCTGGTGCACACCACTGGGACACGAATGTGGGAAGGGCTCCAGCTCACTGCACATACAACCCCAGCAGCTACCTGGTGTTCAGCACCCTGTGCCTGTCAGGGGGTCAGAAATGCTCACATAAACCAAAGCAGGGACATTTGAAATGGGTGATGCAGTCAGTTTCTTTGTAAAAGAGGAATTGGTTGTCACTTCTTAACCTGCACCGAGATGAAACCATGTGGATTAACTCTCTTTTAACCCAGGCAGCTTAGCTAATTAGTTCCAGCATGCCAATCCTCTGGCCTGGTGGTGATCAGGACTCCAGGGAGAGATGACAGCAGTTATTTGCCAGCAGAAAGGTCAGGTGCTTCAAAGGAAAAAGTACTTTTTTCTCAAGACAGGGCACTGAGATACTATTAAAATCCCACCTTAGAAAGATACAGCAGGATGATCTTACACTGATCCAGAAGAGCCAGTTTCCTTCCACTGATGGCAAAGGAATTGCAAATTTGGACTTTACATTTGATCAAGGTGAACCCCACATCTCCACAGGAGAGCACTGCCCCAAAGCACTCGTACTGTGCATGGAGTCCCACTGCCACAAGCCTGTTTCTCAGGTAAAGACACTTCTTTATCATCTCCAGCCATGTTTCAAAACAGACTCCTAATGTTGCCTTATCCACCAAACCACAGAACTGAATCAGAATCAAAAAGGCCATTTCAAAAATCCTCATTTCCCTACCGCTTAGCTCGGACAGATGCCTCTATAGAGGGTCTTCTCCAACTCAGCAGCGGTGCTAGAGGTGAGAGCAAGGTGGGCAGACTTCATCTCACATCCCAGCACATTTGCCAAGGAAGGATGAAAAGAATGAAAAGGGGAAACATTTTGTCTGTGTCTGTTTGCGTCCATGGGAACAGTGGGTATAAGCAAGTCATTCATCCTCCTCAAGCTTCCTGTGGCAACTAGCAACCAGAGTTTGGCAGATGACAACAAAATGAGCAGGGAGCAGATCAGACTCCAGGGCACTGTGGTGTGCACGGCAGTGTTCAGTGCAGTCTGCAGAGCAATACCACATTCAGAATGAATAAAAAAGCTGAAGAAATGGCTCATCAAACTGAGAAAAGGGGTGACAGACAAAATGAATGTCACTTTGCAAAGGCCATTTCTTCTCCTGCCACCCCCACAAATGAGCTCCAAAACTGATGCAAGCAATAGTAACAATTTCTAAAGCAGGCAGCAGCTATGGCCCTTGCAAAGATGGGTCAGAGAATGGAAATCTGAGATTGAGGCAACCATGATATACAAAATACTCCCCAGTGTATTTGTGCAAGCATTTTTTTTCTTTCATATGTCCTCTTTTTTTGTCAGAAAAGACTTCTTATTTGCAGGATTAACTGCAAATCTTGTCGGATAGTTTTTCAGCAGGAAATGGAATTTTTAGTTGTGGTTGTTCAGTTCTATTTTTCCTCTAAAAGCAATTGTTTCCCAGACTAAATTTCAACTTTTCATTAAAAAAAAAAAATCCTTAAACCCAAAGCATTTTAGTGGGTTTGGTCCAAATCCAGCTCAAATTCAGAAAACTTTGAATATTACTGTCTCTGAGTTGGGCTAACCTATTTCAAGCCACTTCTTCCCCAGTGTAAGGTGACTTTTAATGTAGGGAGACACCAAGGCACCCTGGGATCTGTGGCATGGCAGGATTGTCTGACCCTAATGGAAAAGTGAGACATCATAGCTTCAGCAGTATGTCTTTAACCACACCATAATTCCCAGGAGGCACCAACATGCTATGCCACAAACCAGAGCTATCATTTGCAGATGAAAATAGTCACATTTTGATTTTTCACACCTAGTGAGGTCCTCTAGAGGGGAAGATGATGCAGTCCCATGCGAGGACGTGTCTGCCCTGTGTAATACAGTGAAATGTTTGAGTGACCTTGTTTAAGGTCGTTGATGGTGGAGCAGAGGAGGGGAGGGAAACATATCTGCTCACAGTGGAGGTCATCCCAGGTCAGCTGCAGGGCCTTAGAGAGGAAAATGGGCAGGAAGTGGGTGCTAACTGGGGAGGCTGCAGTGAAGTGCCTCACACGATGAAGATGTGGCCACCAGCGAGCAACCCTCATGACGAGCTATCAGACTTCTCTCTGTTGCAGGGCTGCTCTTACCATCCTCTCTGTGCTCTTGAAAGCATCCTGCTCTCCTAGTGAAAACCTTTGTCACCCACTTGGGATTTCCACATAGATCATCACTGAAATCCCAGTGTGCCGCTCAGCGCAAGGGTAAAAGGCTGCACGCCACTCACAGTTCCTCAGAGACTGCACACACACCCTGCCAAGTCAAAAGGCAGAACACCAGGATTTCTTCTGGCTCGAGGTCCTACACATGGCAGCAGAAAGTTTCACCTTCCCACTGCAAGATTTCATTTCCTGTGCCAAGTCCATGACAGATGCCACGTCAAACCTCTAAATTCTCCTTTAGGAGTTTTCCTTAAAAAAAAAAAAAGGTGCCATTTCTAGGAGGTAAGAAGCTACAGACTGCTGTCTGTTTTGCTGTGTGTATATTTTTGAAACTGAATGAAAAATGTTCTGGATGGATACAGAGTAACAATATGTAAGCCTGAGGCATCAGATGGTAAGAAAGCTGTATTCTGTGTGTGTGCACAGATGTAATTCACTGCAAGAAATATGTGACACCACACTGCAGTTCAAAGTAGCAGGCTGGTACTAATTACTATGCTCTTAATGACTTCATCCATCAAACCATAACATGTTCTATAATTATACAACCCAGCCATATGACAACCAAATGCCCAGCCGCTCTACCGTAGGGGATGGTTACACAGCAAAATTCTCTGTTGATTACAAGCAGAAAACTTCAAAACTAAATGCACTTTAAGTCATCTGAGTCCTCAGAGCTGTTTTATTTTGTGAGGAAAAAAAGGTAAAACATTGAGGGTTTGTGAGGAGAGAGGCTGCACACAGAGAAGGCAGGGAGGCTCCGGTGGGATTTGCCAATTTCCATGTAGATCTGTCCCACAGCCTGTGACTTGGACAACGGAAGAACACTAAGTGAACATTCCTCGGCCTAAGAGAGTTGTGCTTCCCTACAGGGAGAGATCAGTGATGTGAGTAGCACCACTCTGCAGCCAGGAGAGCTGTTCCACAGGCCAGCAGTAGCCTCAGCATCTTCAGAGGGTGCAGTAGTGCAGAAGATGAAGTTCATCTATGACAGATCCTGAAATTCCCTGCAGCTCCATCAGGGCTTTCCCAGGGTCTGGGCACCATCACTGTTCACACCACCTCCATCTGCACAAACATATCCCATATCTTGGCTCTTTCCCTCTCTGATATGATCACGCTTAGCACATCTACCATCAACAGCCACCCTCGTCCCCAGCAAAACAACACACTCCAGTGCACACACTTCTCCCCGGGGCAGAGGGCGTGAGGTTAAACTCTGCCACAGATGCTGCTCACGCTGCTGCCTGAACTATGAAAAGGTGCTCTGGTGCTAGAGCAGAGAGCAGCAGGGCTCTAGCCCCCAGTTTTCTGCAGTCTTTGCTTCATTCCCTCACGGGATCCAGTCCCTTCCCCACTTCTGCCCACATGGTAACACCCTGCTCAGTAGTGCAGCATAGATGGAGGTAGGTATAGTTCATCCACTCATTATTTGTACAGCGCTGACTTCACCCATTTCCTATACACATCAAAAAAAGTGAGTTTCCCACATTTTAATTTGCTATTTCACCATGGCTTTTCTTCTAGAATTGCTGTGGAGGGTGTTATGCACCAATATAAACAATGAACCTACAAATAATACAGAATTTATTAGGATGAACGACATATTCCCAAGCTAATAAACCATGAAGTTAACATTGCACAGATATCCCGCGACAGACACCTGCAAGCCCTAGAGCTGAGTGCTGGCTGGCTGATGGAGGCTGTGGTGGGTCTCTCCTGGGCTCTCCTGTCCTCTGTCCATCACAACAAAACAGAGGGTTTGTTCCCACAGTTCAAACCTAACTTGTATGTCAGAGTCAGAGGGCTAATCTCCCTAGAGCTCCTCTACAGAGTTGAAGGAGGGAACACTGGAGAGGTGAGCCAGTCACCTCTCCTATGCAACACCAAGCCACGGACTACATGAGCTCATTTGAGAGATGCACTGGCACAGGGATGTAAAGCATCATATTTATTAAATAGCATGAGAAAACAACAGGTTTAGGAAAAATCGGTCAGGAGAAGATGAGAATGCATCAGATTGGTTCTTATATCCCAGCTCAGCAGAAAATTACTGAACTGCAGTGACCAGGTTTTGTCCCTAATTTGGGAGATTCAGCTTCTGGGAAAGGCATGACACAGACCCAGTCAGGCAAGCTGAACAATTCATCTCCAAGGAGCATTAAAAAATGCAGCTGTCTTGCAAGACGCATTGGTTTTCAGCATAATTTATGCCACATATCATCAGGGTCATAGGCACAATACTAGTTCAACAATTTTTATCAATCAATTGCTTACTTTTCCAATCCATGGGTTTTTACACAGATATCAATGAATTTTCAGCAACTTTACCCAGACATCTGCACCCCTGATTCAGAGGTGCAAGTTACTCATCATACAGAAACAATCAAATGGCTGTATCAGTATAAAGCAGAACTTTATTCCAGGAAAAACAAGAAAATTATTGTGTTTCAAAATTTGACAAAATGTGCAGTGCTTGATCCTGTTAGAACTTCCTAAATCTTCAGAGTATTCCACAATTTAATTACTGCATAAAACTTGCACTTCGTGAGTCTGAAAACAAAAATTTTAAGTGCCTTTATTCTAGCAGTAGGTAGTGGGAGTGCTTACCTCTATGGGGGTTTCTTGCAAGATTAATATAACTGCTGAGAAAGACCTACATAATAGAATTCTACTAAATCAGCTTTTACATTTTTGCTGAGTGTGACAAGGCCCAGTACTCATCTTGCAGTGATGTAGTGCCATTTCTGCACTGATGTATGACACGAGGCCTTCAGAGTGCTTTGACTGTTCTTTCCATTCCTACCTCCATGTGTCCTCTGGCAGCATTAACTGCAGAGCCTCTTGGAGCTCCTTGACCACAGTGACCATACCCTGCTTCACTGCCACCTCTCCTCTTCTCTAGTGGCTGTCTGGAACTTCATCAGGATAGTTGCATATCCCAGGCCTCCTCTTTTCCTGATGGCCAGGTATTTTCTGTGGTTTGTGGAGCACAGAGGCTGTTGGAGCTCTGTTACCAGAAGTGTCTTGTACCACTTTGGTTCATCTAGAGAGTCGAAGGCCACTGCACAGTTTGCTTATGGCTCTTCTGGTTAAAACACATGGTTCAGCATGGCACGGGGCAGCACGGGCATCTCCTGGAGCTCTTGAAAAGATCTGGTAATGAAATAGCCTCTCAAAAATATTTCCTTCTTTCTTGCTTTTATTTTTCCCCCACTCCAAGGCATGCCCTACACAGAACAGGGCACTTCTTGAGCCCCATCATTTGCTGTCTGTCAAATGCCACATGTCAATGTCTGCCTCTAGCAACTTCTCACTCCTGTACTCACAGATCTTCCTTATGTGGGATTTTGACAGAAGTTTAAACGACTGAAGTCAGCATATCTCTCCTCCTACGTACCGTCCTGTTGATGTGACAGAGCAGATCAATACACACAAGCCCAGGAAGGACTCTTTGCACCTAAAGGAGTCAGCACGGTTAACCACAGTGACCTGCTTCTGCACAGGAACAAAGAGCTGCTGTCTCACACCAGGCCACCACCCAGCCTGGCAAGGTGACATGCTGCTATCCCAGACAGCACAATCCAGGTAGTGCTGGCTCTGAAAGGAAGGAGAAAAGTTGCACTTGCAGTATATGAAGGGCACTGGCACCTGAGGAGACACTGCCAGGTGCCGTCAGCTTCCTCCTGCCTAACTGCAAGTGTGAAACCTCTGACAAGACTGCATCCGTTGCTGTTTCTGACATGGGGAATGTCACACTTGAACTGGATTTTTCCAGGCTTATCCTGCACCATGACTCTTGGCATTTTGAGCAGTAGCAAGCAGGGCAGGAGACAATTGCCTTAGTACTGGGGTCTCTTCTGCCTGTGCCAACTCAGTAGAGCTATGTGCTCTATCTGATGGTTTGCACCAAGCCAGAACATAGTTCTGGGGTTCATAGCTATGTGGTTTTTGACATGAAAGGAGATGGTTAAGGTCAAGCTCTCCACCAGCCAGTGGTTTATATTTCACACTGTGCCATGGGGTTGGTTTTTACACTCCCTAAGGCCTTGTACACTTGAAAATTATGTTCCACTGCCAGCTCTTTAGCTGACCCTGGCAATAGTCTGGGCACAGATTACATTCCGCACCTTCACAAACATAGTCTGTCTCACTCTAAGCCTCGCAGGTTGTTCAGCTCCCCCAGCATTTTCCTCTTGTCTCTGTCAATTGCTCATCTATATCCTGCCTTTACCTCAACCAATGCTCACAGGGCTCATTTATATCTACTCTCGTTTTCTAATGAATAGATGAACAGAAAGAGGAAAGTGTCCACAGAAGCCCCCTCTAGCTAAATATTCTTTATTACTCGCACTTGAAAAAACCCAATTTACGCTGGGAGTTTTTCACAGATTGCTTTGGTGGGGTTTGGGTTCGTTTTTTTCATAAATCATTAATCCAAGGTAGAAGCCCCTCTCTCTACAAGGAATGCAGCACACAGTCCTTCTGAGGCTGCTGCCCTCCACTGTGGTTTTCTATCTGAAAAGAAGGAGGAAAAGTTCCAGAGAAGAGACTGCTACTGGAATAGCACCACGATAAAAATGGAGGACCAAGGACCATTGGAAAGAATTACCTCATCCTGCATCCTGCCTGTGTTATCCCTCTCCGCACCTCACCTCTTGTTACTGTCTCCACATCAACCTTTTCCTCTTGCTCCCAGCACCACTGACTGTCTCCATTCTGCTGGCATGGAGCCCACCTGCACTCAGCCTTTTTGTATTTTCCTAAATCAACCAACAAGGCTTCCCCCTAAGGGCCCAAGGGCTCTCACAGCATCAAGAACATTTCTCAGCTCCCGGTGCCTTCTCAAGGCACAAACACTTTCTACCCAGGTTCATAGTGAGCAAGCGGCCAGAGGAGTATAGAAATTGTGAAGTAAGCTGGAAACCCATGAACTGGACCAGGAGGGTAAAAGATGACTCACTAGTCAAACCAGATATAGCTCTTTTGCTTTTCAAAAAAGAGATTAGTGGGAGTGTGCTTAGCACTTACAGTCAGTCTTAAAGAAGGGCATCATGATATTACGTCAGCCACAAATTTACTTTGTTTTCATTATCACTACCCAAAGAGTTAATCACACATGAGAAGACTGTGTCACAGGGAAATCATCTTCTATAAAAAGCCTGTTTCATAATAGGTTACTGTATTCTCTTTCCTGCCTTTGGGAGATGATGAAAAGGGGACTCATCCCCAGCCATGCTGTCTCCAGCATGACAGGTCAATGTACAGGTGGTATTTCATTCCCCTTAAGAAGAAATTTATATTCCTGTCTAACATAGAAGGACATGACAGAACTTTGGAGGAAGTTCATGGAATGCCAGGCAATGATATCATGCCCCCAAGGGAGGGGCATTTTTAAGACTAAAAACAATAGACCCCAAGAACCAGAAAACACTTAGTAATGTGCCTTGCTTCCCCACCTTGGATGCTCTCGTTCTTGATCCACATGCCAGTCATTCTTTCCTTGCCTTCATAACACAGTGGCATCTCTCCTCTGTCTTTTCCTGTGAAGACACAAAGTCCCATCAGTTTGTGCAGGACTAGAAAGAAGTACTTGACCTGTAACAACTGGTCCCTGTTTTACAAAGTTCAAAGGGTATTTTAAGGATCCTAGTGGGTGTCCTGCACATTAAAAATGGTTCCTTTCAGCATAATTGAAACAGGAAATTGCATCATTCAATGGATCTGAGCTGGAGGCTAAGAATCAGCAGACATGAACATCAAAATTAGTTTACTAATTATCAACTCTGGAGCCCAATTCCTTTGTCTAAAAACTGTGACTCATGACTTTAAGTCTTCAAAATATTTTGAGTGTTGTTAATAAAAGGTGACAAAAAGGAAGCATTTGCTGTTTTTCATTCAAATCAATTCCCCTCCCCCCACACCCCAGAACATTTCTTTCAAATTAACATAATTCTAGACTTCATTGAGTAATGCTTTGGAGTGAGTTAGTCAGGAACTTGACAAGAAGAAAGCAGGGAACCTACTGCCATAAAACACAGCAGGAGAAAAAAAGGGTGTGTGCTCTTTTTGTTTTTTCCTGACTCAGTTACATATGGAAGAATGTGGGGTGGCATGCAGGGGATCTGAGGAGAGAAAAAAGTCATCATGAAATTACAATACTCCATCTGAACAGGAATAGCACTGTGGTATTTTATTTAATCCAAGTTGTAGGCAAATGCAGATTCAGGAAAAAAGAGGAACCACAGAGACTTGATTTGGTTTTGAAAATTTTAAAACCCTTGCTGGCAAATAGTTTGGGGGTTGGGTTGTTTTTTCTTTTTCATTTGGAGTTTTTCTTCATGGCATTAAATTGGTCTCACAATCAGTGGCATGATAAAAATTATTGCTGAAAGACCTCGGTTCTGGGTCCTTGGGTTTTATGTGCATAATCCCTAAATGAGGAGCTGTGTGCTGTGATGAATGCCTCATGCATGCCAGCTGACTTAGAAAAGGTGACTTGGAATTTTTCAAGTGCAATATTTTTATTCTTTTTACAGTTCTCTGTTCTTATCTCCTCCCCCTCAGAGTATTTCCTGTTTCCTCATCCTGTAATAGTTATGTACATTCAAACAGTGGATCAAACACCTTTTGAGCTGTTGTTGTCAAGTTTCATTAACATTTCTCACATCGTTTCCTGTTTTGATACTGATATCCCAGCAAAGGTCTGCACAAGTGGGCAATGTGGCTGATCAATACCTCCCCCTAATTACTGGGAGATCATTCTCTTCATAGAGCATCATCCATTCCCAAAGCTGTTAAAATGCTGGTGATGCAGACATAAACTTAGTAGTTGAAGGAAGCCTGTGCCCCACAAACAGAATTCAGCCAGCTTTGAGGGAGATGCAATAAACTTTAAATATATAAATACAGCAAGACTGGACATGGACCTAGACCAGGCGATAGCGAAGGACTCTGCGTGTTCCTGAAAACACAGGGGAGGTGTATGTTGGTAGAAAGATGTTTCTCATCCTGGTGCAGGTAGGATACCCAGCCCACCCCCACCAAAAAAAAAAAAAAATAAAAAGACAAAAGATGCCATTGTGTTCGTGCAGGCTGCAGAACCTCAATACCCAGTCCCATTTCTGAGGTTACACTTCCAATAGTGCCATGTCCCAAAGAGCACTGGAGACAGGCACTAATAAATTTAAGAGAAGAAATAAAGTTTCCTCTACCTTTGAGAACAAGCCTTTTGCTAGCAAGCATCAAGGTCTACTAGCATGATACTTAGCATTCAAGATGCCCCAGCCTAGGAGTATGTAATGCCATAATAAAACTGATTGAGTCAGCACCAACTTTATACAGTCATTGCTGTCCCCCCGCAAAATACAGCAATATTTTGCTACAGAAATAAAAAAAAAAGATGTGTGTGTTGGTAGGAGGAAACAAATCTAGTGCTTTTTGTTAGCCAGCAATATTAAAAGCAGTGGACACATCAAGGCGCATTCAGAACATGTCAGACAGTGACTGAAAGCAGCAGGGAAAAAAGCCTACGTTCTCCCACATCAAGCTTCGACAGGGTTTGAGGGAGGGGAGTGGAACTTTAAATGGTTTGAGGATTAAAAAGAAGCCAAATCAAAAGAGAAAGCCATTACAGATGCAGTATATTTGTGTTTCTAACCAAAAGTCTGTGTTAAAAAAAAGGAACAGAGAAGTGTGTTTTTCACTATTTTCTCTTTGGTGTTTTGCTAAGTCTGTTACTTCACAGGATGTTCTATTGTCTTCACTGCCACCATGCACAGAAATACCCTGCACTGTGGGCTCTGATACAGTGTCTGGGGACATGAAAGAAGTGTTTTGTTTTTAATACCAACAGACTGAAAACCAGTATCTGAGAGCTCTGTCACCCACACTTGGCAGACAATCTTCCCAGTTCAATGAGATTTTAATGTTAAGGAGAAAAGCCGGTAAGTCCAACTGCAGGTTGGTGTTTGTCAGACTCATAAAATCTGCTTCCTAAAGAAATACCAAGGTTCAGCTATAATTATACTCTTTTTTTGGTGCTTTCTATGAACCTGGGAGGGATGGAAAGAGGAGCACTGAATTTTCAAGCTTTTATTTACTCTGCTGGAGCCAATCTATTTTTCCAAAAATATTCACAGCCAAGATTACTCTGTAGTCAGCTTCTAGGACTACAAGAAAAAGTAGCAAAGCTTTTTTGGAAAAGTTGTCAGCACAGACCTGACTCCACCAAGATCAGTAGGAATCATGTGTTTGCTCTAGTGGCCTGAAATGAAGGTCCAGCATCAGAGAGAGGGAAGCCCAGACCCTGTACCATTGAAAACAAGATCCCTCTTTTCTCCATAACTCAAAAGGACCTGGATTTCCCCATTCCTCAAGAAGCAAGGCCCTGAAACAGTGGTAGATAGGAATGAGAAAAAGTTGATGTCCAAAAACCTGGGACTACACTGCAAGAGAAGGAGCAGACTTAGAGGGACTTGCTTCCACTCAGACCTTTGGCCACCATCTGTCTGCACATCTCTAGCTAAATGCAGCTTAGGTTAGAGTGGGCATTTTCACCTGGATGGCTTTGGGAAGGTAAGAGCAGCAAGCCCTGCTCACATAAGGCTCCCTCTGAGACCGAAACCAAAAGGCCCTTGTGAAGAATAACTTCAATAGTCCCTTGAACATCCAAATCTCCATGGACATGTCCTTCTCCCTGCCAGCTATCCCATGGGTTGGCTGGGATTAATCCTGCCCAGAGCTTCCTCAGAGTGCAGGACCTTGCAAGGGCCAGACTGGGCAGTCCAGGAGGAAGTTTGGGTACCCTCTTGGCTTCTTGGAGACACCAGGATGCAGATGGGACAGGGTGGGGGGCTTCTGGGAATCTTATGACAGACAGCTCAGACCTTTGCACTAACAGCAGTGTTGCCATACCTCAGTTTCACTTTGGAAAGGAGCCAGTCTGTCTGGAAGAGCAAATTCTGGAGAAGATCTTCTGTCACAACCTAGACCCACACATTACCATTATGCAAAGTGATTCTCCTCATGCAAGTCTGTCCCAGGGCCCACTGCTCTCATGAGCATCCCCACCAGTCCACTGACCTTATCTTCCACACAATGCCTCCAAGAATTAAAGATTTCTTAGCTCATGGCAGGTCTTTTCCTAGCTCATCATGTTCCTGCAGCCACAGAGCCATCCCTTATTGGCAGCAAACCCCACGGCAGCGTGGGGTGTGCAAATCTCTCCCTCCTGAGCACTTGAACCTGGTGTAGGGTTTGCCTTTCGAAGGCCTGTGATGCTCAGTGTTTTGCAGATGACTGGTGCTGTGTATCCCAGATGAGCTGCTGGTCTTGTCTGCTTACCCTTCTCCCTGGCCATGCCCATGTACACTACAGCCCACTCCAGTTTGGAACACTGAGGGTACAACAAATCTCTCAAAGAGGGGTGAGATGAGCCAAAGTGCCAAAACAACAACTCTGTGTGAGTGTGGTTGCACCCAGCTTTAAGGCAGTTATGTTTGTCAAGGGGGGGTTAAAGGTATGGGAGGAGGTTAGTCTGTGTCATAAAATGTCAGAAAGCTTTTTATACAACCACCAGAAAAAAGTCTTTTTGGGTTTTTTTTACACCTACAGAGTCTTATACGTTGTCTTTTAGACGCCCCAAAAATTCCCCTTAGCACTTTTATCATTCAGCATCACTCCAGAGTTTAGTCAGCGAAACCATACCCTTTCCCAGTGTTAGATAAATTGCATCTTGAAAACAGCACAGACACTAATATCACATCATCCTAGAGCTGAGCCACATGTGAAATCTCTATCCTGTTTTTCTACAGAGATGAGTAAGATTTTCCTGTGTAATTAATATATAATATCTTTCTGTGTATTTGTGTAAATATATAGAGCAAAGATACCACTGCAAAGATAACAATTTGCCAAAGCGCTTTTTGCATTCTTTCAAACGTGGTTGTTTTACTTGCAGTTTACTGCATTTTAGTCATGTTTTGACATTTGAAGAATTTTCACCGAAAACAGACCTTGTACCAATAACAGAACCAGACATAAAACTCGTAGTAATAAGGAGCAGCAGTAAACAACAGATGTACTATTTATTGCATAGGTTTATAATGTATTAATGGAATAGAGTATTTAAGTAAAATTGGAATATTTCTAGTGTTTAATTAATGAGGCTAAAATACATTATTTAAGTTACTTTCACATATTTAACAGCTCTAGCAATTATAATTTATACATATTTTTGGACAGATTTTGCCTTTTTTAGACATTATCACCTTCCTAAAGACAAGAGATCTACTTTTTTAAGTCTGGCATATTGTGAGGAAGACTGCAAATTCTCTAATGAAACCAAGATAAAAAATAATTTATAAAAACAAAAGAAAACAAAGTCCTGATAGAAATAAGCCCATTATTGTCAGAACTTCAAAGAACTGAGAATTTTGTCAGGTTTGGATTCAATCCTTATTTAATAATTCTACAATTATTTTTAACTTATCAAGCAGACCAAAATGTTCCATTTCTCAAGGGTTTTTACAGAATAAGAGTTTCCTCATGATAGGTTGAGATATGGGAATTTATGAAACAGCGTGTTCTTGAGAAAAAGTAGGAAAAAATCCACGAGTCACTGATTTGTGAGCAACAAACAGGGGGCGTGGAAAGACCAGAGTTTGCCTAAAATATGGACAACGAGCCCTACCCATACCTGTTGGGTTTGGACAGGAGGCATTTGTTCAAATGCATTCATTTTTGGTGGGAGGTTTTTCATGTTAATTTTCCTTGGACTGTCCCAGAAGTGCAATGCTTCTGATCTTTTGCAGAGATAGCAGTGGTTTTTATGCACCATCTGAAGCACTGGAGCAGGGAAGGTGACAAGGGAGGCTGTTGGCTGCTTGACATAACCAAGCCATGCTCAGACAGAAAAACATTAACTCGGCTCCACTTCTTTGAGCACGCCTAGCACAGGCCTTCCTCCTCTTCCTTCCCCCTTTTAGACAGCCCTTGTGCCTCCCAGCTTGAAGTTTTCATATTCAAAACAAGGCTGCTTGCAATCGCAGCTGCATCTGCAGTAACCGTGACACCTGCTCCCAGCCCTCTGCCTTCTGTCCTTTGGGTGGCCTTCTGCAAAGCTCTACAGCCCCAGCTCATATTTGTCACCATTTGCTAACTGCAGGGCACGCTAAGGTAGCACAGTTTACTAAGCACAGCTTTCTTCTTTGCTTTAAAACCTGAGCAATTACAGCAAGGAAAATAGTTCAGCAACGTACCATTGCCTTGGTTCTTACCCTCTGTTCCCACCTTTTTTAGGATTCTTGTAATTCCTGAACAGACACAGGCACAAAACCCGCTGCATGCAGCCCTGTGGCTGCAGCCCACATGTGCCAGCAGGTCACCGTGTCCCTTGGCATGCTGTGGCTGGGAGCGCCCCGCCAGGAGCATGTTCAGGCATGAAGTCTGACCAGATAGGCTGCAAGAGTATGACGTGGAAGAGAAAAGGGAAAGGACATTTCCTAGGAAAGGCTTGGGAGTTTGAATATTTGCCAGCTTTGCTTTGAGTAATTAGCACTGCTTGGGAATGAAGGCCGTGCTGTCAGTAGGGCATTGTCTGGTTACACATTCTGAGGTTGTTTCCACATCTGCCAGCAGCATCCAAGATCCCAATGTGAAGCGTTGATCCCTCACACACAGCATGGGGCTGCAGCCCCTCTGTGAGGCCAGACCCTGCCCCAGGGCTGGGCAAAAGTGCAGAGCTCTGCAGGCAGGGCAGCTGGCAGGGAGTAGGAAGGCACTTGGAGTGCCCACTGTCCTCATGGCACCAGCACCTGTTGTATCATGTGACAAACTTTGCCTGTGCAGAAAGGTGAAATACAGAGGCAAAAGCAAAAAAACCCCCATCATTTATTCCAGAAACACAATTCTAAATGTTTCCCATTCTCCTTCTCCCCTACCTCAGCAGAACCCCATCCTCAGAACAAGGGTGAGAGGAGGGATCCAGTTCAGTGGGACATGCTGCAAGCACAGGCACAACATGAATTGTCTTCTCAATGAACAGCATCTGCCCCGCTTGCACCTCACTGTCACACAGTCAGATGTGTCTGTGTCATACAGAAACTAGGTTAAATGAAAGGGGTGTAGCTCTGTGAACCTTAATTTCAGCATTGTTTTGTACCTTCTGGCTCAGGATCTGAAGGTTTTTATCCATTCTGTTACAGGTAGGAGTAGGTCCATAGAAGGTTTGCCTGAGTAAGAACTAAGGCAGGAAATTGGGATTTCAGCTGGCTACTGTGAAGGGGAAAAGACGCCATCCTGAAAAACAAGTCTTACCACCCTCAAAGTGCTACTGTGTGTGTTTTATTGTGTTTATAACTGCCCCAGTGAACCCAGCCTCCCCAAAGGATGCATCAGAACTTCAAGCTGTGAAGCTGCCAATACCTCACATTTCCAACTATTGCAAGTCTCCCTCTTGCAATAATAAATATTTGAAATGATAAACAAGTTAAGGCATTGTGCTGGGGGCAGGCAATTCCCCTATGGACACACTCCCCATCCCTTTCCCCCAACTCTCACATGTCCTTTCTCCCCAAGGACAGGGACCACCCTCCAAAAACCACTATTCACAACCTCAAGGGACAAGATGCACACTGACATTAAAAAATACTGTTGTGTTAGAAGGTATGGGAGAGCCATGAGCAGCCTGAAGCATAACTCTGGGCAGGTTACTCACAACTAACTCCTACATGGGCCAGATCTTACTCTGCAAACACTGGGCAGGGGCCAGGCTGTGCTTTCACAAGCAGCTCAGTGAGAGTGAGAGTGAGAAAGGGTGCATTACTCCTTGAGGCAAGAAATCAGTACACAGCTTTCTCAGGTGATAGCATACCTCCTGTGCTTTCAGCAATTGCCATTTACACTGGGAGAGAAGGATGAGGGGTCTCATGCTGCCCTGGGTGTCTCTTTAAATAGGATATTGACCTTAAAAGGTGATCTAAAGTTTAGCTAAACAAAATTTAATATGTAAGATATTAGGACATACTCTCCCAACAAACTTTCAAGTGGTGGACATGAGTCAGGTCAGTAAGTTGGTTTACATTGTCTGGAAACTCAGGTTTTATTACAGGTAAGATATTTAAATGCTGCTTGTTTGTGCTAAATGCCAATGATATTGTGCTGCAGTATTTATTTTTCCATGCGTATCCATCGTGTGGCCATCAACACCAAAAGTGGTTTTCATGGCCTGGGTTACAGCTTGTCTTTACTTTCCTCCTCCAAACTGTGCTCACTGGTACTGGCTATTTAAAAACAAGTCCATCAGCAGATTCAGAACATCCTCTCACCTCTGTACCTTCTTTTCCTTCCTGAAAGCCTCCTGCTAAAATGCTGCTTAATAACATCTAGAGAACAGGAAGAAATCAACATAATACAATTGGGTTTTAAGCCCAAATACCAACCAAAAAGATTCTGCAATATTAAAAATTATGTTTACAATGTGATAACAGCCCCTTCTCAGTGCGAATGGAACTGGCAATCATAAAAGCAAACCTTAGGCCATCTCTACTGAGCACAGCTTAAGGTATTGGTCCTGGGGGAGCATGAGTACTCCCATGCTCAGCAGAGGAGCTCTGGTATAACATATCCCCTGACCTGCACTTGAACCTACCACTTGCTGTTTTCCTCTTATAATCTAAATCTGGAAACGCGCTGTCTGGTCAGTAGCGTAGTACCAAATCATTCAGCGAAATGCTCTGGATGCCATAAAAGCGTGCCTGTGCTTGCAGCGCCACAGCAAACGCACTTGTAAAATAGAGCCCGAGCACGGCTCGCAGCCGCTGGTATCGCAGCCGGCGCTTGTGCTGCTGCGGGGCACCTTTGTAATGCAGCCAGGCAGCAGCTGTGAGCATTGCAGACGTTGTGGGTGGGTGGCTGTCTGCGCGCTCAACAGCTGTCCCCGCCGACACGCCGCCAGCGCCCGGCCTCCCCGGAGAGCGCCCTGCATCCTCAGCCCCAGACCGATCCCGGAGCGCCCTGTGAGAGCGCTGCTGCTGCTGCTCGCACCCGGCCTCCTCGGTGAGCCTTTCAGGGATGTGGCTGCCCCACTCACAGCGAGAGCCTGCTCAGCCCAGGTGCAGGGTTCGGCTCCGAGGATCTCGATCGGCTGCTGAATCCGTCTTGAGCAGAAAATTACTGCAATGCCGACTATTTTGTGGACGTATTTGTGCTAAAAAATATAACTGCAATTAACTGCAGCTTTCGCAGTAGTTTTGCTACTGTAGTTTTGCCGGTTTAATTCCCCGGCCCTGAAGTTCAGTCAAATCCATGCATTTTGGTGAGTCTGCACGTTTGCTGCCTTTCAGCAAATCCCACGTGTGGACCCTGGTTGCACTAAAGTCACGTGCGTGTTCATGAGTTCAGCATTTGTAAAGGTTACCATTAGTCCTTCCATAAACTTTCCTACCTTATGCCACTGAGTAAGAAAAGCAGCTCTTAGTTTGTGTTTCCAAAAGAAGTTCAAAATCCTTCATTTCCAAGTCTACTTGATCTGCCATGAGTGGAGGGATGATCTTGGCCATGTTTGTAGAAGCCCTTGACTTGTGGTGTGAGGGGGCTGGGGCAGGCCAGCATCTCAGCAATGTGAATCTCCAGAACTGCATCTTCTCACTGCAATTCAGAAACTGCTGCTGCAGCTGTAGAGGCCACTGAAGGCTTGGATGGCAGTGAGCCCCAAGGATACTGGCAGTCAGAGAGAGCAAAGTGCATCACCTCACCTAAAACCGCCTGAAATCACTCTGCATCTTTCTATTGACTTCAGTGTTCTTTGCCTTCCTCCCTGAATGAGTAACAAGGATCCCCACAGATTAGGCAAGTGAGAGGCATGAACAGACAGCTTTTAAAGTGCTTACTTATATTTAGATACTTTTAACTTTCTACAAAACTCTGACACTCTCCATGAGTCGTCACGGGTTGGCCTCTGGGGTGTTTTCCTGTTTCGTAGCAGAATCCCTACCAGACATTTTAATTGATCCTGTGAGCACAGAGCATTTTTCACTGTGAATTGGGTTTTTTTCAGGCTGTATTTTGCACTGACACTTGAATAACATCAAGCAAACTGGTGACTCTTTTTAAGTTGTAATGTGGCACTTAAAAAGCCTTTAAGCAGGACCATACACTTTGTTCATTCTGATTAAAATACTAGGGTTTTTAAAATTGCACAACATGCAGGAAAGCACCAGTTGTGCAAGAAAAACCTTCTTTTTCCTTCCCAGGATAACTGGTGAGCTCTACTAGATTTTCCATTCTGGTGATGTGCTCTGGCCACAGAGGCAGGGGTGTGGCCTTTGGGGGAATTGGGGTGGCAGGGTTGGGCACACAGAGATCTGAACCTTCAGGACCATTTGGGGAGTGCTCAAAACATGAATGTGGGGACTGATTTTTAAAATAGCATTTTCCTTACAGCTGTCGATGCTGAAGCTCCAGCTCAGAACACAGGGATCCCAATGATGCAAGTGAAGGATAAGCAGCTTCAGTGCAGGACTTGGGAAAGCATAGCTCTAAACCCTTCCCCAACACCTGACTAAGAAAAGAGAACAGGACTTCTTACAGGCTTAATGTCATACTGAAGGGGATTCTTCTAGGCTTGGAAGAGCAAGGGAAGATGGAAAAATGAACAGGATTTATTAAAATCCTTCTCTGACTTTTTTATTTTTTCACATCAAAATATTAGTTTCTTCTTTCCTTTTCATATGGCAAGGCAGCTGTGCTGCCCCCAAAGGGAGGCAGGCACAGGTTAGGTATTGGGGCCAGTTAGGCAAGCCTTTCTCATTGCTTGGCTGAGGTTCTCTCTCAGCCATGAGGCTGCTCTACCTTACCTAGGAACGCCTTCTAAAAGCAGACTGAAAAGGGGAAAGGAAAATGGAGTTACATGAAGGATTTCTGTCCTGCTTGCTTCCTCTGACCTAACAGAGAGGAGAGGAAGGCAGAAGAGAAAACAAGCTCAGAGGAGTCTCAGTAGATGCTTTTGTGCTGCCTCAAAACCTTCTAAATGCCCCAAAGAGGTCTCAGAGCCCATAGCCAGTGGCAGCACAGACACCACAGGTCTCAGCGAGCCTAACACCCTGCACAGCTTTGTGATGCTCAAGTTGCTCCACTTAGATAACAGAGAACAACAAGCACTGGTTCCCACATTTCTCAGCAGGCCTCCAGGGCTTGGCAAAGGGGGCACAGGTCCCTTTTGGGGGCCTCTTAATTCCTTGAAGGAACCAACTAAGAGGCCAAAGGAGAGAGGTAGATCTGCTGTTTCCAATGAGGCCTGTGGGTCCATGCCAGAAGAAAACCAAATGATATTGTATGAAATTATCAAATCTTAAACTGTGTGTTAAGATGTGTCCAGAAACAGCTATTTTCATTATGCACTGAGGACTATCTATCTAGCAACTGATAGACTTTGGAAGTTGTTTCATCAGTGCTTGCCAGACACCCACTTCTCTTATCAGAACTTTGCTCACAGGGAGCACCGGGCTGGGAGAGCCCTCCTATGTTCACAACTTCTTCTTGGATCACAATAACTTCTTTATATTAACAAAATCTTTATTAGCCCCCAGAGGTATCAGATAAAGACAAAAAAACATAAAAATGTCTATAACAGGTCAGACCAAAAGTCCCTCTAGCCCAATATCCCGTCTCTAACAATGAGAAGAGTACAGGACTAGGTCAAGCCTATAGTAAAACTACCATGATATACTCCGTCAACCTCCAGTGATTTGGAGGTCAGGGACTTCCTGACCCAGATATGGTATGTTTGTGTTTCAAGGCACAGATGGATTTGAACCTCTATTCCAAGCATTTCAATGCTACAGGAAAAAACACTTAATTCAGCTGGTGAGAGAAATAAAAGTTCACTATAAATACAAAGCTGGTGGAAGCAGACCAGAAGTTCATTTCAAAGCCCATGACATTATCTCCAAGAACAAATCCAGCTTTCTGAGGCCAAGAAGCATCTTTTAGCATGAGAGGCTCTGACTGCTCAGCATTCCTGAAGCAGCACTCACCCAGACCTCTTCTTTCTTTCAGCTGATCCTTCAGGAGAAAACAAAGAGGATGAGGAGCTCTTAGCATGTAAGACTAGGCCATTTGAAGCCTTTCCCTTCAATAATTCAGTCAAATGCTAGAGGTTCTTCTCAGATTAAGTAGCAGGTTATGTAGGCATTTTCTTCAGGCATCAGACCAAAACAGTATCTCATCCTGGAATATGGTGGTCAACTGAATTATTTACTGGCCAGAGCACAGCTATCCCAGCTGCAGCCAGTGCAAGGAAGTAGTTCAGATGTTGAAGTCAAGGGGTTTTCACGGTGGCCCAAACTCAGGCCAGACCATTGGGCAAGGCCTACACACTTGGCGAGTGTGTGCCAGCAGCTGGGACCACACAGCTCCAGCAAAAAGCTGCTGCACTGCCACTGGCAGCATTCGGACCTAGGTCACGAGGACAGCCACCACAATGGGTCTCAGCAGCAGCAACAACACAAACAAGCACAGGTCCCTCTACCACATGAAAGGCTGCACAAACATTCGTTCCCCTGCAACCTTTCTCCAGGGGCCCGGTGCTCACATGAAAGAACAACGGCACTTCAGACCTACCCCACTTTTCTCTGTCAGCCACCACATCCCCTATTGAAATCATTTCCTGTTTTATTTTTAAGATTGCTGCTGTCATAAGCTGTTGCTGGCATGGGGGTGGGGATGGGAAGGTGGTGTCTGCCCAGTGAGCACAATAGCCAGCTGCCACCTCCTTCCCAAGGTAGCTTTTACTGTTGCTGCTCTGCAAGACAGCATGGTGGCAGAGGGAACACCGTGAAGAGCAGAGAGAGTGATGCTTGTCATTTTGTAGCATCTCTCCAGGAAAATCAAGTGAAAACAGGCTTGATAGGACACAAGAAAACATGGATTTGATGTTTCAGATCCTTGCAGTCCAAGAAAATAAAAGCTGCAAGGGACAACAGTACCTGTTTGAGGTTGAGTCTTTGTAATAGGAACAGAGATGCAACACAGAAAACCAAATTCTAGCAAGAGTGGCAGCTGGCATAACTGTTCCATCTCCTTATGGCACCCATGGCAGAAAAAAATAAAAAAGGAAAATTCAAACTGAAAATTATGCTCAATTACAGTGTTAAATTGCATTATTCCTAGTATTACCTTTGCCTCTAGGTCCCAGGTTCATGCTCGGTTTACACTGGGACAAGTCTGTTGGTCCATCATGCCCTCCCGTGAGGTTTTTTTATTTGTCTTAAAAATATACATAGCAAATGGCATAGTTTGAGTGAGATGAGGTCAGATCAGAAGGGAGAACTGAAATTAGTAACAAACCAGCTGCTGGAAATTATTTCACAGACTCTGGAACAAACGACTCAGTTTCACTAGGGGCCACTGTGCAGCACAGGATCAGCCCTTTCCACAGGGCTGGTGACGACCAGCGTCACATCGTGGGCACCACTCGGGAGAGGCGGGTATGTTTTGGTGCAACAAATTGATTTGAGGATAGCCAAGATTTTTTTTCTCAAAGGAACTTCTTAAAAATTCACCAGCAATCCCCTTCTGAAGCCAGAGTAACTGCAAAATTTAGCCACCTTTTTTTTTTTTTTTTAATGCCAGAACTCATGTAATTTTCATGGCTGTGAATCAGAACATCTTCATTCTTGTGGCATGTTTTTCACTTTTATGAACACTAATTTCACTACATTTTTAGAGTGGTGACTTTAGCCACAGCGTGGCTGCTGCTAAGTTCCCACGGCTACCAGTAGGACTTTTATGTGGGAAATCTGTGGGCAGCAGGGAGCCTCCCTGTTTGTATCAATATGAACTTCCCAAGCACATCAGACTGACATTTTCTCAGCCCCAGTCAGAGCACACATGCTCTCACTTAGAGCTCTCTTTTCCTAAGCTGAAGGACATGTGTGATCATTTTAATTTCATCAGTTTTTTAGAAGGCCTTTTGCACATACAGAAATCCTGCAAAAATGAGGGGGTTTTTCTGTCCATCCAGCAGAAGCCCAGTGTTATGAACTGCTGATTGCCAGTTGCAAGGCCCTAAGGGACTCAAGCAAACACCAGGAGATCCTGGTATGGGGCATCCTTCCAGCTTTCACACTCCCAGCATTCTGGAGACCGTCGGTGCTGCAGAGGCACCCAGGATCCCTCTCTGCCATCAGAGCCCAGGCTGTCAGTGCTGGCAGGTCATCACTGGCACAGCCGTCTGCAAGAGTTTCCCAGCCTTTTACTCAGTGGCTACGCATTCCAGAGATGACCAGACACAAACACTTCTCCTGTACTTGCATACTGGAGCACTTTCTGCAGCTGGGTAAAGAGCTGAAGAGCACATTAGAAGCATATCTATTGTCTCTCCCAGCTGAAAAAAACCCCAAAAAAAACTGGTATCTTTTTCCCCCCTCAGAACATAAAAATGTAGTGGGCAACCTTTAGAGAAGCCCACAGACACAGCAGGACCACACTTAGTGATCGTATCTCACTATTACTTCCTATTTGCAGAACTGCAACCACAGTAATTGTAGAAAGGTTTCAGGTCCATGATAATTAATAAGAGACATCCATACTCAGGAGTGTGAGGCACTGGGAAGCAGGGAAGCAGAAACACTCCATCAATTGTTTATCACTTCAGTCAAAAAGGCTGATTTCTTTGTCAGTGAAAGATGATCCAGCTTTGCCTGAAGCTGAAGCCAAGAGAAATCCTTAAACCCAGATCCTTCAAAACACTCATAGCTCCCCCTTTTCAATTCAAAGTGTTCAACTCCTTTATGAACCTGTCCTTTGGCAGCTGCTGCATCTTTCAGTCTTTGTACCTGGCTGCAGGTGAAGTCCACAACACACTACTCTGGGCATATTCCTCAACATCATGCCACGTGTCCCACATGAAGACAGCAATATTGTGAGATATGCTGCTCTTCAGCTAACAGTGAGAATGTCAACATATAATTTAAAGGGCTTGAAATGGAAAAGAAAATACAAAGCTGAAGGTAGTTTCTATTGTCGTTGCAGCCAAGATAGTCTAGGCTGTAAGTGTGGTGAGGTTTGGAAAGAGGCCATATCTTTCCTAAGACCAACAGACATATTTGGGCAAAAAAAAAGATAACCTTCCTCTAGCTCAAAACTGCCACTTCTGGGCTTTAAAGTTCTGCATATTTCACTGCTAAAACCTGGAAACTCTTTTCCCAAGCACAACTGTCTTGCTGCTGTGCTTGTTGTAGGCTTACAGCAGAAAAAGGAGAGTGTGCTCAGCTGCTGAGCACAGCACGGAGTTGTGCTATTGCTTCATGATCAGAGGGAGCCCTGGGCATGTCAAACACCCACGACCCAGAGTGGCAATGGGGAGAGGAAAGGTATCTCCAGCCCACTGCTAAATGGTGTCATGTTTTGACAGTACTTTATTTAAGAGGTTCAGGACAATGAGAATTATTTTAGGAGTGGAAGCGTTGGAGAGTATATAGCAAGATTCAGAAGCTGTGAGGTGCATCAGGAAGATTTACCACAGAGGGTTTGTTTACTTCTCTGACATGAGGACAGTGTTTTAATATACACGTTACAAGATGCATTGAGCCATTTGTAATCACCCTTATTCTGTTATCTCAGATAAGGGTACTGGTAGCACATTCCAGGCCTGTTTCAATCATATTTCAATGAAAGTCAGAAAGCGAAGCCTCTACAGACACCACTGAATCTCCCACTGAAAATCCTCACCAAGGGTGAGTGCAACCACTAGCGCCAGAATGCCAAAAAGATTTCTCTGCTGTCTATAATTTAGCCCTGTTTTGAAGGCAGTGTCAGATGTGCACATCTGTGTCTTTTCACTTTGAAAAGCTGCTGAACCCCTTGGCCAGAAAAGCTAAACGAGATAAAGATCTCAAAGTTATCAGCATTTCTAAAAGCCACCTGAAAATAATTAGCCAAACAGAAAAGAGGAGACCCATACACAACCTCTACAAGAACTCAGGCTGAAAGTGGGGCTGTGGTACAAACCTCCATGTTATGATGTCCCCTGACACCCACTGTAGGGGGAAGAAGCTGAAACACTTCAATAGGGAGAATGGCTTCAACACCTTGTGGTGCTCACCTGTTACAGAAATCCACCCAGTCTCAGCAGCCCTGATGTTCGAGTGATTCCTTATGGACATTATTAGGAGCGTGCTCATTTTCAGGGCATGGATCTACAGACGTAGGGCTCTCCAGACCTCAGGGTTTCAGCCCTTTGAGTCAGCAGCCTGCTAATCACTCTCTACTGACTCCCCGACCTCAAATGCCTACTGGGCAATCCCATCTGGCATATGCATATGAGAAGGGAGAAAGGAGATGAGCTGAGTGTTGGGGTGGTGAGAGGGGCTGGAAAATGAGAAATGTGCAGAAGAATAAAGGGAAGCAACAAAAACAGGGCAAAAATTAAGAAGATCAAAACTTCAGTCTCAGTCTGCAAACACTTGTAAGAACTTTCTGGTATCGAGTCATATGAAGGGAAAGTGGGTGGCTCTTAAGACACAGTAAAAATGAGATTAACTCACCTACTAAATTCTCAGTCATCCTCCTCTTATAACCACTGCCAGGAAGTATGAATAACCAATCTAAATTTAAATAGAACAAAAAAGAAAATACTATACAGTATGACTAGTCCACAAAGAAACCATGAATTTGCTCTTTCAATAATTAAAAGCAATCCAACAAGTTTTCCAAAGCACTCATCTCTTGTTCATGAAATAAAATACTATCTTCACTGCCCATGTATGCCAAGTGTGCTGCATTATCTGCCCAGATAATTGCATTTTTTTTCCCATTTGGATGAAATTACATTTTGTGAGAGTGACAAAGTAATTCCCCAAGTGCCAGTTATTTCTCTGAGTAGAAAATACCATGTACAATTCTTCCATTCATGGAAGAATTGAAATGCTTTAACTACCTACTTGCTCATATTTTGTGAATTATGGAAGAAAAAAAATGCTCATTGCCACTACCAGCATGAGACAAATGTTTTACTGCATATGACCAGGGCTGACAAAATTTCCACCCTGAGCCCATTAGAGTTCAACTTGGGACAAGCCTTACAGTCTGGGGTTTTTTAACTTCTTGCAGTGCAGAACCAGTATACTCCTACAGCTCAGCTAACAGGCTGTGTGCTTTGACCTTCAAAACCAGATTTCTAGGCATCTTCACTCTTGGTTATTTTTAATGTGTTCACTGAACATTAGAAATATTATTAATATCTGTGTCTGAAGAGCTGTCCCTCAGATACTATGTGAAATGTAGCTCTCTGGGAGCCATTTGGAGAGAGACCATTTTTAATCCCTTTCAGCACAACTCTTTCACTCAAGTCAGTCAGTGTGGATGCAAAATAAGGAAAGGTAGTAGGAATGAGTTCACAGGCAAAACTCTACGTGAGTCAAACTGTCCCCCAGCTACCACATTAAATTGTGCTGATAAGAGGTGAGATTGCCCAGTGCCATGAAGAGGGCTTTGGCACATTAGAATTGGAGAGAGTTTTTCCCAGACATGAGTGTGGTCCCAGATCTGAAGTCCATTAAAGCCTTTTAATCACTCTGGATTTGGCTTTAGGAAAGAAGGGCTGTTTCTGGCATTGTTGAGTTAGGCTGAGTGTATTGAAACAACCCAAGTCGTTGAACTGATGGAAACAGAGGAGGAAGTGGAGCTGAAGGGATTTCTGAGAAATGTCACAAACCAGTTAACCGGGCAGGAATTGGACAACCTATCAAGCCATATGGAAAGAGGCTGCTTTCTAGAGATATGCCACCTACAGCCATTTTGTCTTTCAGTGCTCCAGTAATCAGATCCATACATATGGATTATGCTACTGGGCAAGAAAAAATATATCATTCAACAATGTCCATAAATTACAGACATAATCAAAGTAAAAAAAATGCATCTCTTTCTCACTGCTATGCACAGCACCTCCCGCCTAAAAATTAGTAGTGTATTGCTTACTGTGACATACTCAACCTCAACAAGTCTCATTTCATGTTAAAATCACGAACCTTTGCCTTTTATCAGCGAGAGAAAAGAGAAATTAGCACCTTCTTTTTCATGTTTCAGAACAGAAGTATGAGCTTTGAAGTCCTGTATTTGTGAAAGAAACCATCGTAGCTTGTTAAAACGAGCTTTTGGTAGTGAAAAGGTTAACTAATTTGGTTTCTCCGATAAGTTTATCTATGATCAGAACTGAGTCATACAGAAAATACTCCTACAAGATTTGACCTTTTACTTGTATCCCACACTGAGATAATATACTTAAAATGGATATCAATAAGAACTTTGTTTTTAAAAGTATATTTAAAATAAATTACTTTTAAATAACAGAAACTGTTTTCAATTAGCCCTGTTAAAGGAAATCAACTAGAAAGTTATGTATGCTTTTTTATTTTCTTTATATAAATTATACCCAGGAGTCCTGTGATAGCAGCACTGTACAAACTATGCACTACCTTTATATTTATTTCTTATCAAAATAAACGTAACAAATTAGATTTGTTTTTACAGCACTTTATATCCAATAATGACAATGTTGTATTGGTCCCAGGATAAAAACAATGAAAGTAGCAGCTGAATGGTATTTTTATTAAGAGTTAACAAAAATGTCTTGTGCAAACAGAGTATATAAAGAAAATTAATTCCATAATTCCTCATGATGAAGGCGTTCTTCTCTTTTTTCTTTTTTCCTCACAATATCAATCTCATTTGGAAAGACCATTTTGAGGGGAAAACTTTAAGTTTTAGCATGACTTACTCAGCAAAATTATATGGCTGAACTTAAACATTGCTGACTATTAGGATTTAATATTAGGACCTGGCAAATGTTTTGATAACTTAATACTTTTTAAAAGAAAACTTGTTTGTTACTGAAGATTTTGGGAGCCCAGAAGAAATATAATCTAAAAAATAACAGAACTAAAGATCAAAAGAGATGTTTCTTCTTTTTCCCATTTTTTCCATTTNGATCCTACCCTATAGTCTTCTGTTCAGCAAGCCACTCTCTGCATAGCTTGGCTAGACGCATTTGAAGTCAAGTGATGAGTTAAAAGGAAAAAAGGAGGAAAAATAACTTCTCCCAAGATGTGTCTCTGGGGCTTCCAGCAGGCACTCGTGTGCCCTCTTCTCCTGCTCTGGCTCTAACTACACGAGTTGCCCAATAAAGATCTTNTCATGCTAGCATTTCAGAGGCCTTTTTACTGGTGGTAGGTTCAGATACATCCAAGAAATTTACCATACAGCTTAGGAAGAGTCCACATTTTCCTCCAGCAGTGGAAAAATGGCAGGGCTAATAATACTCTTGGGTTTGTTCCTAAAAATGAGTCCTTATACAAAAAAAAAAAAAATTAAAAAAAAAATTAGAACATTGTTTAGAACATGTGGTTTGCTGCTATTACGTTAACAGTGGAAAATCTCATTACTTTTAAAGATAATTTTATTTTGTGGTGGGATTGTTCTCTAGACTGAAGCAGATTTTGTCTTAAACAGAGCCTCTGATCCTACCCTATAGTCTTCTGTTCAGACAGCCACTCTCTGCATAGCTTGGCTAGACGCATTTGAAGTCAAGTGATGAGTTAAAAGGAAAAAAGGAGGAAAAATAACTTCTCCCAAGATGTGTCTCTGGGGCTTCCAGCAGGCACTCGTGTGCCCTCTTCTCCAGCTCTGGCTCTAACTACATGAGTTGCCCAATAAAGATCTTGGGTTAAAGATGCTCTTTTAGCAGTGCTAACAATGTTTCTGCCTCTAATGCAAGATTAGAGTACTCTGAGAGGTTGGGAAAATTCTAACACCAGCTCCATGCAGGAAGCACTGTGGAGAAGCAGGGGTGTAAGAAAAGTGTAAAGTGGTCTGATGGCCCAAGGGCTCTGAAAATCAGAGGGGTGAAACAGAGAGGAAAGTAGTAGCCTGTAAAGATTTCTGGTCCAGGTTTGTTTTCAAATTTTGGAAGAAACCCAGCTGACTTCTGACTTTTCATTGAGGCTATAATGATTTACAGTAACAGAGAACCAAATCTGCAATTTGAGGGGAAAACAACCCCTAGGCAGAAGACTTGTTTATAGCTTGCATGCTATATATG
>VZTN01024984.1:417248-427850 GCA_013400515.1 Erpornis zantholeuca
TGTTCAGGCCAGGATGCTCAGGCCCAAACCTCTCAACTACATGCTGATGCAAATGGTAGGAGGAAACTATTTAATGTAATAGGACAAAGGATCTGGATAAATGTAAAAGACAGAAAGGCAGAAAACTATTTATAATCATCAGAGCTGTGATGGGTTGGAACAAACTTCCAGTAGCATATGGGGTGGTCAAGGCACCTCCTGCATGGATTTCAGAGTAAGTTTGGTTTTAACAGCCAAAGACTAGACTTGATAGACCAGGAGCCCTCAGCAATGAACCAGCAGGCTCTTGGTTCTTTACAACTCTGCCACAGCTTTCTCACTGTGATTATGAGACATCAAAAACAGTCTCTGCATAATAAAGAGGATTGCAGCTAATACCCAGATGAACACTCAAAGGAAAACATAAATATTATAAGAGACATTAAAATTATTATGGGATTATTTTCTGCTTGAAGCTTATTTATGAAGGAGAAAGTTAAATACTACTTTTGGTTGCTTTAGACTAAATTCCAAACATTTCTGCTTTCAGTTGCTTCAATGAGATAGCTTCAAGTTTACCTTGAAGTAAATGAGATCTGAATTGATTGTTTCATCTTAGTTCTTTGTTTCTTGTGGGAAGATTGATGAACATTGCTGATTTCATAGTCATGGCGGGGGAGTGGGGGGGGACGGTGAGTAAGCAGTGGTAAACACATCACAGGAAACAGTAAAAAGCAGAAGACAGCTTTAAGTAGACTTTGGTTTGACTTACCAGTTTTCTGCCCTTTGCTATTTATAGATCAGGATTACACACTGCACAAAGATTGTTTGAAAATGCAGACTAGCCAGCTTTCTCTTGGTTTTAGTTTGGACTAAAGTAGCCTACAAAAGCTATATTTTAAGAATTTTTTCTTCTTCTTCTTCGTCACAGCCAAATTCTCCAGTTCAGGAATTTACAATATTTTCCTTTTTCCAGAATGACACCTGCTGGTGGGAGAAGCATGGATGAATTGCAGATATTTTAAAGGTTTGATTGTTGCTAACCAGACATATTCTCTGAGCATGCTCATCACCTGTGTGCAGGCCAACTGTCAAAAATAAAGATTTGGAAACTGTAAAGGTGCTATAAGGTGTATGTTTTAGAAGTAATATAGTTTTCCAATATGATTTAACATTTGCTCTTAATAAACCACAAAGCTACCTACTACTAAGACAGTGCTTCCATGGTGTTTCAATGCTGGACACCAGCCCTATTTTGGGAAGCCCAAAGCATTACTATGTCAGCCAGAAGGAAACCCTCCCTACCCAATGCAAAAAGCTGCTTCAAACTCTCAACTGCAAGAAAAAACAGCTCCTAACACAACTACTTGTGCTTACCATCCCAAAAGATTAGCTCTCAAAGGCAAATATTGTGCATATGTTCCTGACTCAGTATGGGAGGACACAATTATGAGAGACAGAAAGCAAGATGTACCTTTGCCAAAACTGGGACAGATACTGCTCAATGCACCAGGCAGTGCTCAGCTCTGTAATGGGCTTCCATATTCACAGCTCCTCTGCGGCTGGGGCTGCTGCCAGAGTCAGCAGAGTCAGCAGAGTCAGACCTGAGCTTTTGACTCTTCCAACACATTTACAACAGCAGTGTTTCTAAAAGTGATTTCCAATGCTAAGAACAATATACAACTCTACTTCCTTTTTCTGAGCTGCATAACTATCTACTGTCTTCTGTAAAGGCAAGCTGAAGTGCAAGGTGCCTGAAGAAGACTCTGAAATTGGACTCCAAACTGTATGTTTTAAACATGACTTATGAAGAAATTGTTGTGGGGAAAAAAACAGTTATAAAGAAAACTACTATATATTAGTAGTATCAGAATTAGAATTCAAATAAATCTTTCTAAGTATTTACAAGACCATAGGTAAATAAATGCATTCAAATGTGTTCCCCTTGGATAAATTAATACACAGGTGTTGTTATGGCATACCTCTTTGTAACAACAGAACTTTCTTGTTGATTACACTGGCTTGTTGATGGCATTAGACTGCAATTTAGGAGACTTGGCTTCTACACCTGGATTTATCATTGGCCTCCTTTACGGCTTTGAATGAGTAATTTCACAGCTCTGTTCTTTCAATTCCTATCTGTGGAAAAAAAAAGGTAGCGTTGCACTATTCTCATGGTTAAAAGATTCATTTTTAAAAATTGATTTTATTTTGGTAAATGCAAACACATGAAAAGGGGATACCTTTCTACAAACTCAGTCATAAGACACACATGACTTCTAAAGATAGTTTAGATCTGGAGAGTTTTTTAAACATATTTTTTGCAAAGTTGACCAGAGTTTCAGTCCTGCCTATGCGATTACATACTTCTGTTTATACTGTCCTTGTCACATATATACTTATGACTATCAAAATCTGGAAACATGGTTACTGCAGTTTATCTTCCTCAACATCCTTAACAAAGCGATGGCTTCATAAAGAGCCCAGCTGCATCTCAATGCTTTCAGAGTAGCCAGGATAAGCACTTTACTGCAAACTGTAGCAGGCTGGAAGCAGGAGAGAGTGATCTAACACCAAATCTGTGATAGCCTGGACATCCCCACAAGGTTTGAGCTAGCTGAAAAGCAAAGAGGAAATAGCAGAAAAAATGCTTGTGCAAATATGTCCCTACCTTTTAGTGCTGGAGCCTGAGGAGCTTTACCGAAACAGGTTTTCTAGCTACTTCCACTTAACTCAAGGAGTGTCTCCTTGAGCACATCATTATCAACAATTGACTGTGACCATCTCCATTCTGTGCTAGAATCCAGCAAAAAGACACTTCTAATCCCAAAGGGATAGCACTGCTTTACGTGTCAGATTAGAGGTCACCTTGAGTTTGAGCTCAGGTTACTGCTCACCCTTAAGCAGCCATTCCAGTTTTTATTGTCACACATTGGGAATGAAATGCATGCAGGGGATACAAATAGCCTGGGATTCAAATAAACCTCTGCACAAGGATAAGAGCTCTGCATTTGGCCACATTTTTCTCTTCTCTACACTCTACCTATCAAACTCACACTGCATGGAATAAACTTGGAGTTGGGAATCCTTTCATATTCCATTCTCTTTATTTCACCTAGGACACTCTTAACTTCAACCTTTTAAGCCTTGCTCTCTGAGATTATGCACAAGATGTGTGTGATTGCTATAGACCCCTCCAACTTCTTATTCGGCAGCTATTGGGAAACTGGTTTGGACCAGAGCACTGCAGCTGCAATGTTTTTAAGCACACTCATCACTTCTGGCAATGTGTTTCCAGCATTATTTCCCATAGAAGTCTTTTCATCCCTCCCCCACCAAGCAGCATATGCTCCTTGATGAGTCACAGCTCATCCCAACTCCCTTAGCTGCTAAACCACACTATGACCAAGAACCTCTTCCTCAAAGGCATTCTGGCTCCAGCTGACCTCCTCAGGGACAGCCGCAGGCTCTGCAGAAGTGACCTCTAACATCAAAGTTAAACATTACTTCCAACTGATACACACAGAGCAAGACACAACCATATATGACACTGTGGCTTAATTTTCTCACTAGTTTTGCATGGGTAACCTTTCATTCTGCCCAATGGACATACTTTTCTTCCCCCTGTAACCAGCTTCCTCCAACTTTAGTTGGCTCTGTACTTCTAAGAGTATTTCCTTCCCCTCAAAAAATATGTCTTTACCTTCCCCTCTTTTGTCTCAAGCTTTCTTTACTTGTCTTAACTATGTATTTTCTGTATTTGTAATGTCCTTATCAGCATGTACTTTTTCATTTGCCTCACAGAAATTTGTCTCCTTCCAACCATAGTCCTTTGCAGTCAAATCAGAGGGCACTGTTTATCTGTTGGGTGCAGTAACTTTGGGCTGCACAGACACTGTGCAGCCCCTTACCAGGGGGGAATTTGTCCCACAAGGATGAATACTGGATAACATATAAGTTTCAGGAATGTCACTTGCTCTATATTGGCCTGAAGAAGTCTGGAAGATCCAGTTTTACAACTGGGGAAGTGAGTCCATTTCTTCAGAGTACTAAAGGCTTGTGAATGCTGGGAGCCTCCAGTGTGCAAGGGGATGCAGGGGCAACACTGGGAAGTGAAACACTGTGTAGGGAACCACAGCTCACAGAAACCTGAACCAACCCATCCGTCTGCACGTCTGTTTGTGGGTGAGATGTGATCGCAGACAAAAGTATGTGCTAGCCTCACCCTCTTTGAGGAAAGCCCACTGTGCTTTTTCCTGGACAGAGTCTCCCTGTCCAGACCACAGGGCAGCAGAGGAGGTGTACACTGCTCTTTCCTTCCCTTTGGGAATGGTTAGTGCTGTATGGGAGTTTGACTGCCAAAAGCGATACAGATCCAGAACCTCAGCAGTTCCATGCACAGTGGAAGTTAAAATGTTCCTGAGTGTTACACATTTTTGTATTTCTGCTTTTTGCATTGTCTTATTATCCCTTCCACAGCATTTCCCTTTCTCAGAGTTGTTTGTCATTTTACAATCCTACCTTGAACACCCGAATGACACTTGCAGTTCTCCATCTAAAGACAAATGCTGTCAGCCAAAATGTCATCTATTTTAAACTCTGGTAAGAGCAAAGCAAGAGAGAATCCACACTGTGAATACCTTCTGCATCTGCACAAGACTGCTAAAAACTGCAGACTGCACAGTATGTTATGTCAGTCCATGAGGGAAAAAAGTATAATTACCTGACCCAAGCCAGCAGATAAACTCAATCAAAAAATTGCTATTTCCTACTTTTCTCCACCTCACATTTCCCGTACTTCCATATTTGTCTCCTCCTTCTCAGAGATAGATTTTATGGGGATATATCAAATATGTTGGTGTACCACAGAAACTCTTCACTGAGATCCAGAGAGGTTAGCTTTTACAAGATGTCACTTTTCAGTAAATCAAAGTATCAGATTTGTACAAAGTGAGGGCTTTCTTAAAATTCATTTTCTTCCTCCTCCCCCACATTTACTATATAGAAATTTCTTTCCTTCAATATCTCTTTTAAAGCTTTGCACCCCTAAGGTCAGAATAATAGGCCAATCTTCACACCAATCTCTCCTCCCTTTGTACACAGAGGAACTGTCTTGTCACATGGTCCCTTTGCTCTTCATGAGATATTCACACACATGGCTTCCTATGCCCGTTCTGTCTGAATTTCGAACAACAGTTATCCCACTACCCTGATTGGAGCCCATGAACTGTCCTAAGCTTTGTTCCCCCCTTGGCTGGCTATCTGCCAAGCCTCCAGATCTGCCCTGTTGCTAGATCATCATTTAGTTTATCCCACTCAGATTATAGCTCCTCTTCACAGCACAAGAGTCTTTCTCTTTCTCACATTTTATCTAGATAAAAACTTTTTGTTATTTTTCTCAAGCTCCTCTCACTTGCTTTTACTTTATTCTGCCATATCCTGCCTCTGAGAAACAACTTTCTATTCTGATCCCTCTTTTTCCTCTGTCCTTGCATTACCTACCAACATCTTTCCTGTGATCAAATTAGACAAAGTGCTTTTCCCAAGTGTCTTTTATCTTTTGTTCGAGATATAAGCTCTAAGTAGCTTTCACATCTGCAACTTCAAAAAATTTATACCTCCTCCACATTTCAACCCCAAGGCTCCTCAATCTGAATGACTTGAGTAATTAAATCTTATCGTTTATGAAAATTTTCCTCTTCAACATCAGGAGCCTTAATTAAAGTCCAGTTTCTATTTAGTCTTATATTTAGTGTAAACACAGTAGACTTGTGAGCACTAGAAGTTTCTTTTATTTTTATTCTTCCATAGAAGCCACAATGGTCCTCAAAACTAAGGCAAAACAGGATTGGGTGAGAGGTCATTTGATGAAGTATTTCACCTACCATGTTTATAGCTTTCTTGAGAAATGTGACGTGATACCCCTACTTCTGCACACCTTCCTCCAACCTCCATCTAGCAAGTCTAAGTCTCACATAGACACATAATTTCCAGTTGTCATTTATTTCTCTAATTATACTACAGAGATCTCTGTCCATGTCTAGACTATAAAGATGAACTAAGGGTTACAGCAGCCATCTGGAATAATTTCTACAGGTTGTTTTTTATTAACTTTTACCAAAGTAGTTTTGACACATACAAATTTTGTCTTAGGCCAGCAATAAATACTAATAATCTTCTTTTCTTTTCTTTTCTTTTTTTTTTTTTTAATGAGGAAGAATTTATGACACTCTGGTTTTTTTTGAGAAAGACAGTATACAATATTTCCAGGTCACTCCCAAAGCAATTGCATCACTGGGCAGCAAAAGCCCCAGGGCTGCTGAACTCCTGGCTGCGTAAACACTGGGATACCTCAAAAAAAGCAGTTTCCAGTGAAGTCTTGGGGAAGGATAATCAGAAGAGGCAGCTGCCTGACGACTCAGTAGGCTTGGGGAAGCAGACCACAAAGGTCTTACCTGCCACCAGTCTGGCAGAAGGCAAAGGGAGGAAGCCAGAGGGCTGCGAGCCCACTGCATGGACAAGGTGGGAGCTGGCTATGCTAAGACAGGGGAGACTTGCAGAGGGAAGAGGTGACTTTATCCATTTCATTATTTACTAACGATGCCATCAGTCTGATCAGCCCAGCAGAGAGTCCAGGGCTGGCTGGTGGGAGGAGTGGGGGCCAGGCAGCAGCCCCTCTGTGCAGCTCCCTCTGAGGCTTCAGTGGAGCTGATGCATCCCAGGGACAGCATTTCCACCCTGCAGAAGTGTCATTTTCCAATTGAGCATGGCCCCAACCAAAAACTTGTGGCAAATTCTTACCTGCAGCTCTACCAACTCCAATGATGAACAAAACATCTAAATCTTTCACAAGTATCAAAAAGTGTGAAGCAAGACCAGTATTTAAGCCACCAAATGAATAATATCTGAAGCAGACTCAACAAGAAGCCTGTGGGAATTTTTGTCTACCATTATTAACTACTACAAATTACTTACCACATCTAGCCAGTTCAGACTGCTGTGCTTGTTACAATAACAGGAAAAAAAGCTTAATTCTGGGAGTCTTTTTTTTGTTGTGGTGTACTGTCTCTCACTTTCACTAACACAATAAAAAAGTGATGCCTGGAATTACAATAGCATGGTGGAAACTTTCTACTACACTGCAGTGAACCATAAGGGAAAACATGTACATATGTGCTACAGATATTACATGCATTTCCAGGAACCTTGTCAAAATGGATGACAGGGAAAAAAAAAGACAATTAGGAAGAAAACTGATTCATCAACTTCTACCATTACTCATACCATAGGGCAGATGTAAGATGAAAACCAAAAGTGTAATTTTCAAAAGCCTTTTGAAAATTTGAACATTTGGCTGGATTTCTTACCTTGTCACCTCCATGAGCCCCAGAGAAAATGGGCGGTCTGTGATCTTTAGAGAAGGAAAACACAACCTAAAATATCAACGTAGTTCAGGATTAGGTCCAAACACCAAATTGTTTAATTCAAGAACAAACCACATTGCACTTTGCAAATGCATCTGCAAACAGAACTCGGATATGATGAAAAAGAAAATTCTCCTTGTGGTTTTGTGTATATCATCCTTGCCACTTTCATAATTAGAGGACATAGGCTACCCTTAAAGTCAATCGCGAAGCTCCCATTGACTTCAGTAGACGTAAACCAGGCTTTAATATTATGCTTTTCAGTTTTCTTGAGGTTTAAACACCTCATAAAATAAATTTACAGATGAACTAGTAAATGTACACTTACAAAGAAACCTCCAAAGGAGTCCCTGAAGCCATATTTTTAAATGCTGCTATTCATTTAGTTTATATCAGACAGATAAGGGACTGTCAAACATAGATCAAGAACACCAATAAGAAATGCCAAAAATATACTCCAGAAATATAATTTTTAGAATATTATTTGGTATATTTGACAAAACAGACTTATAAGAGGATTTTATATTATGCTACATATTTCACAAGCTCAGAAAACCCTATTTACCTGCCTATCCATTTCAGTGATCTGTACATGAAAACGTGTATTGTATATACAGCAAGTTCTAAGAACCCTTTCAAAAAAGTCCACTCACATAAAAATGCAAGAAAAGCTAATTGAGAAAGAGAGGAAAAGTGTGGGAGTAGAGAGAGTCTAACCAATGAGAAGTCAGAAATACCACCATCCAGAGCTGACATTTTTTACTATAGAGCTATATGCCCATCTGGCATAATTTTTGATCTCACAGATTTTCCACAAGTAAAACTCCAACTGACTTCAGTGCAAATGAATGAACTGCAGGATCTAATTAAGTCTGCTGACGTTTGAAAAACAATCTCATATGCTGCCTGAATATTTCAGTGAAATTCAGAGATTTTCAAAATAGTTTGCCCAATTCGTTGAAAAATAATTATTTATAAATATTTATAAGTATTAAGTAGAAATATAAATAGAATATAAACATTAGATGATAAGCAGATATATGGAAGTAATAATTACCTAATCTGACTTGAGGAAGGCTTTGTTAGATGGAACGTCATAGATGACATTACCAAAGAAAGAGTTCTGATTGCTGGATGACATTTGCACAGTCATCTTGTTCCAGATACTACTGGAACAAGCAGAAAGGGTCTTCTGGCCATTAATAACCACTAGGAAAACGTATGCCCATTACCACACAGGAAGACAGAAGAGGCAAGGATACTGTCCAGTTCTCCAGAACAGACTTCAAATACCTAAACGTGGAGATCTTGTTTTCTTTTTCTAGTGTGCCCTGTTTCATTCAGAAAATACCTTGCACCTTCTCAGCAAGTGAGCTAGAGTTCTGCAGCTAGCATCCACCAATCCTTCTCAGTGCTAGTTCATCTCCAGAGCAGATCCATGTAGATAGAGAGATGAAGCCATATGAGTGAAAACACAGGCAATCACAAAACTAGAGTCAGTGTTTCCATGCAAACTTATGTTGGAAGCATACACAGGTTGCAGAGATCATTTTGTTAATCTTAATTTTAGGATACCTGTCCATGCATCTTGAATATTATCTTAATGAGGTGTTTTGAATATATTTGTTTTTAAAAATAAAGTAGTAAGTACTATTTCCACTATGTGCCTCATACCCACCGAAACCCACCAACCAGGATGTTGCCTTCAGGCCTACACACACTAGTGGAGAAATGGTCAGTAATGAATCACAGAACCATGGACTCACTCAAACTGGGAAGGATGTTCCCAGGATGTTGTGTGTTCCCACTCCCTGCTCAAAGTAGGACTCATTTCACCATTATATGTGGTTGTTCAGGGTCTTGTTGAGGTTGTCCAACTCTCTGTGTGTGCTCAGGCTAGTGGCGAAGAGAAACTATGCTGGAGGCTTGTCAGCAGCATACAAACTAAAATTTGGGAGCCCTAAGACGCATTCCAGCTCAGGAGAGACTGGTTCCCTATTCCCGGTTCCACTGCAGAGCATTGCTGCGGCTCAAAGTAACACCCAGGGACAACACTGCAGGGGTTGCCTCACTTTTGGCCTCTGCTGCCCCCAGCTAGTGACTGTTCAGTCATCCTGTGAGGACGGTGTATGGAAAGTCTGATCATGGGAAGGAGCTGTGCAAGGCGGAGAAGATGAAATCTCTGGAAATATTTGCAGTTAGGCTTTAGTAAACCTCTATGGGATATTTGGTAACTGTGTTTTTTTCCATGTCTTGAAACAGTCGACCCAACTTGAAAGGCGTTGTAAGGATGGCAAAAGGCACATACCTGATTCAAAGGCAGGGAAAGGCCTGTCTTTGCTCAAAAATACAAGGGTCAGATTTTTTTTTTCACATAAGCAAAAATCTAGCCTTCTTCTTTTAAATTGTTCAACAACTTTTCAATTCAAAAATTCAAAAACCTGGAGACTGACACTGAATAAAAATAAATTTATCCTAAATACATTCACATTGGCAGAGCTCTGAGAAAAAAACAAAAAACAAAAAACAAAAAACAAAAAAACTAAAACAGAATATTAAAACAGGAAACACTAGAAGACCTTCATCATGGCTAGAGCTGCCCATTCTGTCTGTAATATCATTTGTTAAGCACTTTGGAATCCTTAGAAGAGAACAGAACCACATCTCTGAAGTTGCTGGACTGCATATCTCTGCTCATTTCTCCTGCTGTATCTTACTCTTAATTATTGTCATTATAAACCACAGCTGGCTGGTGGGAGCATCAGTCAAGTATGTTTTCCTCTGGAACTAAGCTCCAGGAAAATAAAAAATTCTGAATATGCATTGCATCAGGATTAAAGACAAATTTAGAAGTTTACTTCCAGAGAAAATGCATTTAAACTGTATTAATGTACAGGGGAGGGAGTGCCAAAGGACGAGAGCACTCCACAAATACAGCTGCAATTCCATGAAGTCAGAGCAAGCAGCTCTTTGACCACAAGATGAGGTAAGTAAGGGATGTAGTGTAACAGTCTACAGAACACAAATGGATCTTGCAGTTCTATCTGGGCTGTGAGGCCCCAAAACTAACAATATTAAATACATCATACATACAGTTTTTGTATTCAGCTTGGATTTTATTTGACAGTCCTAAATTCTGATTTTTGTAAAGAGTATTTTTTAAATCATTATTATTATTATTATTATTACTACTATTATT
>VZTN01024984.1:427926-439294 GCA_013400515.1 Erpornis zantholeuca
TTTTCTGAGCTTCCAGTGTGCAATGTCACTAGCTGGTAAGGGATCACTCATGGACTCTCCATCCTGTCATACTCAGCAGTGTTTGCTACTGATTTCAGAGGAGCAAGATTTCACCCCACAGGAAATCAAGGTAAGTGGGAAATAATACTCATTTCATTCAATTAAATAGTAAAGCTCACATGTTTTCAGGATCTCTGTCCACAGACATTTCCTTTTTCTGTCAGAAAAATGCAGTTGGGAGGGTATGTAACATGAAGTACAAAAAATGGTGCTGTAACACAAAGTGAGACAAGGGGGCCAAAGCTATAAATTCCTTCCATCAACATGGCAATCTGTATTTGTAAAAGGCCAATATTGTGAGCAGGCAGTGAAAACAGAAATGCATAACCACATCACATCATTCCACTGCCAGAAACATTCATACTAATTTCCACCATCAAACACGCAGTATGATTACTTAAAAGCTTTTTTAACTTATAAAAACAAAATCCTCAAGATGGTATAACTTCACATTTTCATATTCTGTAACATGAATATACATCAAATTGGCAACAATCTGTACCTTGTGTACAATCCTCGTTCAGGATCATTAACATGGAATCAACTCCTTGCAGTAAGTAAACACTTCTTTTTCTTGGGTTTTATGTTAAAAATTCAAAATTAATCTTGCAAGTCATTTTGGGCCAGCAAAACAGGATTGACAAAGCAAGCACTGTAGTATGATCTCTTTTATTAGGCCAACTTAGAGTTCAAAAGTATGCAAGCCTTCTTGACCACACACAGGTTCATCTATGCAGAACTCCAGGCTGGACCCATAAAATGTATTAAACTACTTGCTTTGTCACTACCTATATATACATATAATATATATATGTATATAATGCATATGCATACACATTTGAAATGCTTCAGAATAAACTGTTCATTGACACAGGTTTAAAATAACAACTCTGAAGGATTTCTGTGGGTTGGCATGTAATCTTGCTATATATTACTGGATTTATTAAAGAAAATTTATCAGTACATAAAACAAATCCTACTTCTGATTTCTAAAAAGGTCTCATTGCTACGAAAAAAGTCACAGTAATAGTGTTAGCAACCATACATTGTTTGCTGTTTATAATAATAACAATGAGAATACCAGGCAAAGATAGAGCACAGTGTTGCATGTCAAGTGTTTTACAAGGAATAATAGAGAGCATCACTAACCTTGTAGCAGCTATGAAACTTCAGGACGCTTTATGCAGGTAAGACCCATTCTAAATGGGAATCTCTTCTGCATAAGAATTCAAGTGTTTCTAATGTTGTTATGTGCCCCAGCAAGGTGTGTGCATCACCTGCTCAGCTCTGCTTTCATCCCACAAGCACATAAACAGATCACCACCATGTTATTCAGCCGCTCCCAGTCCACAGGACAAGGCTTCGTCCCCCTGAACAGAAAGGCCAGTGGTGGGAGCTCCATACAAAGAACATATTGAAGAACTGTGGCAGAGCAAACCCTCTTCTTCCTTCAAGTTCTGGCACCTGTGAAGCACTTTCTGGGTGTTTCATTGGGAGTGCTGTCACACCAGTAAATGCAAGCCATTCATTGTTACAAAGACTAAAGAACTGGTGTCCCTCAAGCCTTTGGGCTACCTGCACATGTAATGCTTCATAAATATGGGTATCAATCACTGCACAGTGTCTCTACAGCCTTCAGCTGCTGCAGCTCTGCCAGCACAGGCTGTGGCCTTGTGCTCTAGTTGAACCTGCCTTGGGTTGGGTTGGTGGATCTGATAGCATCAAATGTGGCTCTGATAAATTCTGGTAGCTCATTTTGAATGAGTCTGAAGTTGATGTTACATCTTGTTAGATGTAACTTCTTGTTAGATTTGATCCTGAACAACAAAGGTTGTTTGAGACTAAAGAACATTACAGATTTGTAGAAGAGCTTTGTCTGGCTACAGTAGTACGCTCACAAAGGATCAACATTTTGATCTTTCTGCTGATGAACTGGGTCATGGGGAAAAAAGTATTGGTAAGTAGATATACTGATTAATATGAAATCTGAAACCACCTTTAGAATAAATTTAAGATCTGGCCTCGATGTTACCCTATCCATCTGAAAATAATATGGAGGATTAGACATGAAAGTTAGAACGTCATTTATCCCTGAGCTGAGGTAATGGCTACTAAGAATGTGGATTTCATTGACAGATGATTTACTGGACATGATGACAGATGCTCAAACATGGCTCCATTAAAGATAAAAGCAACATACTTAAATCTCACGAGGAGGGATCTTTTTCTTATTGGTAGAGAATGCATGTCAAGACCTTTAGAAACGTAGGAACCACATAATGAGAAAATAACAAAGAATCAGCACTCATAAGTGTCTGGCTGAAGTTCCCACTAAATGGGGTTTGAAAGATCATTTTTTCCTGACAACAAAGGCATCAGAGGGATTGGTTGGATTCTAGTTCTTCACTACAACCTATGATGAATAATACTCCTGTGGCCAAATGAAAAGACAAGGATAGCACTTTCTCCCTGGAAATGTGGGTTTGTTTGCACTTCTAGAGTGAATCTAGTCTGGGGATATCATCCAAGAACATCAATACCATCAGGGCCAAAGCGGGAAGATGTAGATAGAAAAATGTCCCAAATATTGGGACATTATGTTCTTTGAAGATTAGAGTTTTATCAGTGACTGAGAAGATACTGGAAATCTAAAAGCTAAAATTAGTTATTCTCTTGCTTCTGAGAGTTCAAACTCCACTTCCAGCTGTAGTGCACTGCCACAGTCAGCCTCAGTGATTGGTATCAACGAGGGTGACTCGAAGGCTAGCCCAGAGCTGTCCCCCCTTTCTCTGTGCGCCTCAGTGACAGCTGACTGCTCCTACAGTACTGGTCTTCTGGAAACACCAGTCCTGGGTGCAGCTGATGGCCGTGGGCGGCCTCAGACGTCTCCATTAACACGACACAAGATGAGAGAAACAGACACTTCTAACATGTGGTTCTTCTCTCCAAAAGGTAAATGTCAAAAAAAGGTAAGATGGATAATTCCCCAGAAGTACCCACTCCTCTCCTAAGGTGATGTGTTTCAATACAAACATTCATATTGCAGACATATACAACTAGATTAGAAGAATCCCATGTCAGACATCTGGATTTCAGAATAGGAAAACATTGGATCCTTATGGCACAGATGCACCTAAGAGGTGGTATTATCATCATAGTCTTACACATCACAAAGACTAAAATTTTGACTCCCAAATCTTCTCTGAGCATTCACAAAGAATGTCAAACTGCACATTTGAAAGGAATGTGGTCTATTTCTCAAGAGGAGAATATAGATTACGTCCATCATGTCATACATATTTCACATGTGGCTTGAAGCCTGAGATTTTCATAAAGCAGACTATTAAAAGGAATTGTACATATATTAACTACATAATTACTTATTTGCCAACAAACACAGAAAGACAAAAAAAAAGACAAAAAAATATAGTAACTACGAATTACAGTCATAATAAACTAACCCTAATTAATATATCCAAGAAAACACTAGAAATTATCTACTACTTTGCCAAGGAACAAAAAAGCAAAGATTTGTAAAGTTTGGGGCTGCTTTTCACCTTTGGATAGAGTCCATGCAGAGAAAGTATACATTCTGTGATTTAACAGACTCAAAGAAAAATAAGGTTTTAATCTTGCTCTGTAACAAGATTCCTCCATAATATTTTCATAATTAAAAACTAGGAGTAGGCAGGTGAGAGGCAGAGATGTTCCATGTGAACAAAGAGATGAGAAAGAAAGGCATAATTGGGGCTCCTACTTCCAGTTCCTACTGCTCAAGCTATAAAATCACTTTAATATCTTCCTAAGAGAGCTTTATTATGTTATTCCATAACTCTTCCAAGCTAGAGTAGACCTAAAGTCTTCCATGATACATTTACACTGAACTAGCATTAATTAGTGATGAAGGGTAAAATAAATGAATAAATGGATAAGAATTCAATTTCTTATCCATCTAGCACTCCACCAATCAAACCCATACCTCTCCAATTTAGAGGTAAGAATGTTGTAGGGGATTGTATCATAGGAATAACAAAAGTCCAAGTAGATGACATCCATACCTCTTCCCTTGTCCAGTGGTGCAGTCACTCCATCCATCATACAGTGCCTCTTAGCTGGTCAGGCAGGACTTGCCCTTGGTGAAACCATGTTGGCTACCTCTAATAATCTTCCTATCTTCCATGTGTTTTGACATATCCTTCAAGAGGATCCTCTCCATGTTCTTACCTGGAGATAAGGCTGACTGGTTGGTAACTGCCAGCATCCTCCTTTTTACTGCTTTAAAAATGGGAGTGATATTTCCCTTTCTCCAGTCACTGGGGACTTCATATTGCCATGAGTTTTCAAGAATGATGGAAAGCAGTTTGGTAACTACTTCCTCAGTTTGGCAATCTATTTCTTCAGGACTCTGGAGTGCACCTCATAAGGTCCCACAAGGTTGTGTTCAGGTTCCTCAGGTGGTCTCAAAGCTGCTCTTCTCTTACAGTAAGAGAGACTTTGCTGCCCCAGTCCCTGTCTTGAAGTTCAGGAGTTTGAGAGATGTGGGAAGTGACATCACCATTGAAAACTGAGCCAAAAGAAAGTAGGGGAGTAACTGAGCCTTCCCCATGTCTTCGGTCACTACTCTTCCTATTTCTCGGGGCAGGGGGTGGTGGTGTAATTCTTGCAAATTTAAAGAAGTGCATAACCACATTATTGGTTATGTGGTTGTATTGAATCTTTAAATAAAAACTGAGGAATTTCATCGTTATGTCTAAAAAATTACACTCACATTTACAGCCACATCAATTACACAGCACAATAAACATATCATGTAGCAGATACAAACTGCGCATGCAATGTCATTTTTTTGCACCTTTTTAAGTTGCCTGTAAAATCCCTGAAACAAAGGCACCAAAGAAAACTCTGAAGACTCTGTCATATATAAACACCACTTTCATTTTCTTCAGAAACTTCCCTGCAGAATAATGTTATCACAGACCCAGAAATATGACCGCATTCTTTGACCTTTTCAAAACATGGGCTGGAGGATCACCATGAAAACTGCAACTTCATAACCTTCTAACGTAACTGTTAAAACCCCAGACCTTCTCAGAAACATGCTGTCCCTTTGCACTGAGTTTAGGGAATTTTCTGGCATTATATTTGAATGACCTTGTCCCCAGGGCTAAAAAATTACTCTGTAATTTGTTCTAGATGGTCCAAGCATACACCTACCATTTCTGTGAGGTCCTATGCCAATAATACAGTGCTTTCTAGCAAAGAGATGTTTGAGAGGAGAAGTATGAACATGGCAATTAGCATTTTAAAGCCAAGTGTTCTTTTAAATCTGTGACTTCATCTGCCTATGCTTCTTCATTCCTGAAATTACTTATCATATTACTGTTGTCTGTTTCTTAGGAGTTTTTACAAAATTTTAGAATTTAATTTAATTGCCCAGTTCAGTTTCAGGACGGACATTCTTATTTGCATCACAGAACTCCAGAAGGAAAGTCAAACATAAAGGGTGTCTCATGCTCTGCATACTGCTGTAATTGGATACATGCAATGTCTCTTCTCTGTGCCTTGGCAAAACCCCCTTAAAAACTGCTGCTCAGCATGTTGGTCATTTATATGCCAAGCTTAAAAAAGTAGAAAACATGCTACCAAGTTCTAATACTGTGACCCTATATATTTAAAAAGTCATCAGATCTATCAGATTACAATAAGGTTCCAATGCTGTTCTTTTGCTTCTATAACCCCTCAAGTAGCAATGTAGAAGCCAGTGGGACAGGCACTGTCCTCTGAAGTTCCATCAGTATCACCTGCCACCCAGATCCATAGATACTGTAGCACTGGCAGTTTATTTCTGTCAGCAGATCAGACATGCTCAGGATTTGTCTAGACAACGCACTTTGACAAAACTAATCTGGATATACCAAATGAAGTGAACCACAGATTGGATTTACACTCTAAGTATCTGCAGAGGTGTTTATTACTATTCAATAAATCTGCATTAGAGATCTGTTGAGATTAACTTCCACATCTCACAGATAACACAGTGGCAGTTTAACAGGAACTCCCTAATGTCAGCCAACCTCTCTCTTTCTTAAGACTTTTTCTGCCAGGAGAGACTCGATCTAAACCTGCTGTTCTTAACCAGGCAACTAGAGGAATGGTGGCAGCTATGACAGAAGTAATCTATCAGGCAGACTAGAAGTATTTGGTATTATAACTGGAGCATTTAGATATTCTATATTTAAATAGTGCCCTGTTCCTATCAAGCTTTCCTAAAAGTTAAATTAATGGCACATTCCAAACACAGAGATACTGCCCCTCTTTCCATAAGAATTGAGAGAATGGAACTGATTTGTTATGCACCTGACACAAAGAAAAGAAAAAAAAGTATACCTTAACATTAGACACATAAAACACTATGTCTGCATCTGACCACTCAGATCATGCTCTGCACAATTTGGTATTTATGGGTGCATCTCCTCTCTAAAATAGACTAGATGAATTATATATTATATACTCTCTCTACTGACCATAAAGAAGTGTGATGTGACGTGGTACACACTGTGTACCTCTAAAGATAAATTACAATAATGTGTATCAAATATTCCCTAATATTTGTTTCATCTTGGCATGCCCTGCTAATGATGATCAAGTTAATGACTGCAGGTTTCAGATCTCTGGCTGCAAGCTGTATCGCCCCTCCCCCTCTGCAGGTCATCTTCTGTGAATTTTCATTATATAACTGAATGAAAGTCATATTTCAATGTTTTATTTTTCTTCTGGTGTGTTCCAATGATCCAACCATTTTTCTTTTGCTGCAAATAGCATATGAATGTTGCTTGGCTTGAGGACTGGTGTTTTAAGACACCATGCTCACCTGTAGAAAAGACAGATGGAAAATGCTCGAGGGCATTGTCTCACATCAGATTGCTCTAGCAGCCCCACTGCTGAGACTGTGACACCCCAATAACCCTGGCAGATGTACTTCAGCCTGTGAGCCCCACTTCTCCAGTCTCATTTCAGGCAGGTTAGTGAATCCTCTTATAGGCCCAGCTTTCACCTGAGGCCACAGTTTGGGAACTGGTGCTCCAGGAGTCATAAAGGCTTGAATTAAGCATATGTGGCATTATCTGGATAAGACTAGGTGGAATCTAGTTTCCTTCTGCAGCAGGATAACAGATGGGAGGAGCAGGAGGTGTCATATCTTGACTGTTTTTGACACTGTCATGTGTTTTTCTACCTCAGACAGAGAAACACAGTTTAGAGGAAACTGATATAGGAGGAGTACAAACCAGCTGGGAAGTCATTCACTAGAAGCATTTATCAATGATTAGTTATTGAAATTGAAGCATATATAGAGTGGAATTCCTCAGGAATCCATGCTAAATTTGGGGCTTCTCAATATTTCCATTAACAACCTGAATGAAGGAATATAAAATATGCTTATTCATTACTGCAAATAATCCCATAGAGACTGCCAGCTCGCTGGAAAATAGGACTGAAATTCAGATTATCTTGACAAGTTGGAGAAATAGTCTTAAAAATAGGTGGCAAACTTATGTAAGGACATACAGAAAGTTCTGCACTTTCACACTACACAAATAAAGTCTAGGGAAGAAGTAGTAAGCCAGCAACCCCATAGAAAGGAGCGAGGGGAGCAGAGACAGGATTTAATCAACAATGCTGCTGCAATTAAAAAAAAAAAAAAAAGTAAAAAAAGTAAACCCCACAGTGAGATAGTAAGAGTAAAGAGTAAGATAGCCTTTGGGAGACTTGAGTTGTGGCAAGGTCCTAGATGGAATACTGAGTCTAATTTGAGGTACAGCAAAAGAAAAATTGGACAGAGTTCAGAAAAGAGAGAGAAGAAGGCCAAAGAGGTAAAAAAAAAATAAATAAAACACCAATGAAGAAAATGCAAAAGAATTGGCACAGTTTAGTCTACAGATGACTACAGAAGACACACCAAGAAAACACTTCCAACATGAGGGATGGTTGAACACTGGCATAGATTGCATGAGGGGTGTGTAAAACCTCCATCCATGGATGTCTTTAGGAACAGGCTAGACATATGGAAAAGAAAGAGGGTAGTAGATCATCAGGGCACAGGGAGAGATTCAATGATCTCTGGGATCCCTTCTACATCTATGTCCTAGGATACAGTCATTCTGCATCTTCTGAACTTCTTCTTGTGAGCAGTTGTCTTTAGAGTAATTGTGCAAAGACCAGCATTTCTCATTCAGCATCCTTGGAGCTGAATGAACCCGGGCTTTTTATTTGTTATAAATTCAGTAAATTGGCTACTGCTCAGAGTTCACTGCACTAAAGCTAAGGCAGTTAGACAGCCTGCTTTTATAATGCTTTCAGTGAATAAATTTGCACAGCTGCTACCTACAGTCTACATTATTGCTCAGCACCACTTTGTTAATTTGGAATCCAGATCTGGTGACTGATTTAGGGAAACAGTTCAGCTAATCCCTAGTGAATAGAAATCCTCAGCCTAAGATTGTACGGCTCACCAGATTCCCACACGTGCAAAGGCAGCAGCTGCCTTGCAAAGGGAAGTTAGAATATCAAGCACAAACTTCAGGGGGTTTTCATATGACATGCTTATTTTCCTTCCTCAGAGACCTAGGGCTCCAAAAGGAAGGAGTAGAGACAATCACAAACTTTCCCAGTAGATGACTTTCATAGTAAAGTGCACGTATGTGTTTTAGAGAATTCTGTGAGGGCAATGATCCTGGCAGGAGAACATTCAGGGCTAGTGTTAAAAAAAAAAAAAATTCTGCTAATAAGCCTTGCCTTGTTTCTTCAATCAGCCAATACAATTAGTGTGCATAGCCATGTGATATCAATAACCCATATATTTTAAATTATCTCCATGTAATTGCCTTCTGCATGATAGAACATATTCAGGCAGAGCACTCTGAATTACAGTTCCTGGGTGAGAGTTTCTGGGCTAGCATTCATTGTTATGGGAAGGCTCCTCTGCAGATTGCTTCATGCCTGATAGGAATCCCTTCACTGACCCACAATCTGTTGAACTTTGGGAGACTACATAAGACCCATTACTTCACTCAAATTTGGCATGAAGTGGACAAGCAGCTGGGATTTGGAGATAAGACAATCAATCAGAAATATGTTATGTACTGTACCTGTTTCTGCAGTAGCCATCCAAATTTAGAAATAAATGAAAAAAATATGATAAAATCAACTATTTTAATTACAAAAATTAAAAGTCATTTCTTCCTCAAAAATATTATTACAAAGACATAATAACTGCTCTCAGATAAGCTCTTTGGAGTGGCAGTGCATTAGTGAATGGCTCTACTGCAGCTGAAACTAGGTTCTATTAAGCACAAAACTTCCACCTACCCCTATTAGGGAGAATATCCCCCAACTACAATTCTCTCTATTCTCAATAACTTTTGAGAACATTATATAAGTTGTCTAGCTATATATTGATTTATATATGCCCCTGGATATCTCAGACACATGCCTCATTCTTGCTGTGGTCTTGCACTGAATTTTTTTTCACTTTCCCCCCATACTTTCTTCCACTGTTTCTGAGCTTTCTTCTTTTTCCTTTCAAATTAAGCTGTATCAAATTAACCTTAGAGGCTCCTTTTCAATAGACTTATGCTTCTCTCCTGTCCTCAAGAGCAAAGAGATGTACTGATGATTTACTCTCACCTCCTGCCAATTACAAAATGGAGGTCAGTTATCTAACAGTGCAGTGCAGGCCACAAGAGCAGAAGAGCTGAAATCGGTTCATTAGAAGCAGAATATTCTTATCAAAGGTTACTTTCTAGCAAATATACATTTACAGGTGCAATCAGAGATCTTTGATGTAATGCCTCAGAAAAAAAACGAGGCTCAGAATCTGAAGCTATTCAGATACTTACTTCCTACTGCCCAGCAAGAAATATTTAAACAGGAGTCAGATGCCCAAGGACCACGGACGACATTTGGGGATCCAGGCCTATGGTCCCACCTGAGCTACCCAAGCACCAAACAATTCATGATGCTCTCAGGTGAATAAGAGTCTCACAGGGAAAACTTTGCTAAAATTTCTGAACTAAATATGCTTCTGGGAAGTGAACTAGGCATCGCTGGTCTGTTTGAGATAGGTATTGCAGATAGCCAATGTGTACCAGAAATGGTTGTGTGTAAACCATATGTTGATTGTGTTAACTTACAGCTTTTGCAGTGACACACATTGTTGTGCCACTCACTTGAACTGTAAAAAAAAAAAAAAACACCAAGCTGTGTTTACTAAAATGAGGTAATCGGTTTTTGATTAGCAAATACTTTCTGAATATCATTTTAGACTGACAAGACTTCCTTTTCATATAACATTTTATCATTTTTACCTTTTGCTAGATACTGTCATATCAGATATGGGATCTGGCCTCTAAGGTAGGACACACAGTTCCAAATCAAGTGGTTCAATTTGCTATGAAATACATGAGAAAATCTGGACTTTCAGAAGAGTGATAAATACACAGTTGCACATTAAACCATGCAGAGTCAGGTAATACAACAGGCCAGACATGTGAAGCTGCCGAAATCTCATTTCTCTCAAAGGAGTTTGCATACTTTGAATCAACAATTCAAAACCAGTTTGAATTCCAGGCCAGCACCTAGCATCCTCCTGAAGCGCTAAGCATTGCTAGTATGAGCAAGCACTTCGGCAGGAGCAGTACTATTACATTTGCACATTGCAAATCTCCAAAGCCACAAGCACACACATTTCATTAACCAAGTACTTTCACTTCTATCTATGCAGATGTACATTACAGATATTGAAAGTTTCTCCATACATTAGCCATTTAATACACTAATCATTTTGGTTATTCTTCCTTCAATTCCTTCTAAAACACTTATTAATTTATGACCGAGAAGTAATATTAATTAATCTATTAAAATGAGGAAATACACATTCAGATGTATGAAGAGAAACATTTTTTCTCTGTTTACTCTTAATTTACATCTTGGTGAGTCAAATCCCCACTGTTACACTGCCAAGTCAAATAGCATTTCATCGTCAATTAAAATTGTCCCACGGGATTGTAGAACACAAACCTCTTTAATGAATCTTGTCCGCTAAATTATTATAGCCAAGAAAAAACTGCATTTTACATCTCTAAGCAAAAGTAATGAAGAAGACATCTTTTCAGAGCCAATGGCTTTTGAGAGGGCGAATCGTTTGCAATTTCAGTAGAGGAGTATCGGTGGATAGCTCCGCCGAGCTGGAGGGGGAATGGCCGGCGGTGCCGCCCCGGGTGACCCGCATGAGCGGCCCGGCGGCGGCAGC
>VZTN01024984.1:449309-465135 GCA_013400515.1 Erpornis zantholeuca
AAAAATATTTCTCTTTTTTTTCTTTTTTTTTTTTTTTGTTCTACGGGATATAGACTTAAGTACCGAGGACAAAATCCGAATTTCACACACAGTGTGCTTTCTCCAGTGTTACAAGTGTAATGTTATAGGGTTAGAAACTTGTTGCGATATGCTACTGCGTTGGGAAAAAGTGTCTGTGGGGTTTGCTCAGTCTGTGAAAACATTGAAGCAGCACTTACCCACTGCAAAGTCAATAAAACTGTATCACACTAAAACCAACAAAAAGTGCTTTACAAACTGATGTTTGTCAAGAATTGTCTGTCAGAATGCAGCAGTGTAAAAATTATTAGCAAAACACCAGCATTTACTCGCTGCAAATTCAAGTAACCACGAAGCCCTGTTTAATAGTACACACAGTTTTTAATGTGTTAATGGTTTGGGTTTCTTCAAAGCGTATTACTTTTTGAAGTCTGGGTGTTTCTATTTGTGCAGAAAATAGACTGAGAAGCTTTGAGCTCCTACTGTTACAAAAGTTAAAAGGAAACAAAGTTGAGCTGCTAAGTCGGCAGTCTGGAATGAGTCAATAGTATCTCCTTTGTCCTGCTAGCTTTCTCTGCTGTGGTGTATCTTTGCTCTATTTCCTCTGCAAAAGCAAATGAGCATTTCTACCGTCGGCATATTTAATAGACTTTATAGAACTCCTGGCTTCTAAATATTCTAAAGTACCAGTAATATTTCAATGCATCTGCTTTTCCCTACATAGAACAGTCGTGATACCATCAATGACAGTGTGCTCACTCTTTCAACCACAGAGATACATCCACATTTTCCATTATCTATAATTAATAGAGCAAATTATTCTTGTTTTGTTGTAGTAAGTCTTCATAAGGAAACAAACATGCCTTTTTTAACTATTCCATCATGTCTCGGTTTTTTTGTTGGTTTTGTTTTTTCAAATTAAAAAAAAAAAAAAGATTGGATTGGGCTGGAGACACGAAGGAGATGTAAATAACTCCCCCCCTCTTCATTTACTTGGGGATTCCCTGGGAGTCTCAGAGGGCAAGGAGGTAACATAGCTGGCTTTTACAACAGGATGACAGGTCCTGACACAGGGTCAGAGAATCTATGCTTGGCTAGCCCTGTGCTCCAGTTTTGTTTAGCTGGTAGGTAGTCCCTTGAGGGATCAATGTCAGCTTAAGCATGCTAACTTCTACAAGCAATGGGTAGGCCAGTGACTGAGAGCTGTGACTGGCTCCTCCATGGCTCCCTACTTCTGTTGCACTTGGAGCTTGAGTGCTGCTGCCAGGATGATTCTGTGGCTCTGCAGCTTGTCACAGAGAATTTAAGTGGCAACAGTATAAAGCAAGCCCCAACACTGCCTGTTCTCTGAAAACAAAAGGTGGCTAGATGTATTAGGTGGATTGGAAAAGCAGCTTGGGCAGGGACATGGCTTAATGACTGAGGCACAGAAACTGGAGCTAACTCCCATCACCATGAGCTAGGTTCCTGTGCACCTCAAGCCCACTTTGCCCTTAAAATTCTGGCCTTGAATTAGCTGCTCCACAGATCTGTCACACTCCCAGAGATGATAAACAAATGTCAATTCAATATCCCACACACAAAAGTATTAGATATCAATATGCTTTCTCTGTATTACACATGTACATCTTGAATTAATTCATTAAGGAAAAAGGTGCATATATATACACATATATATGTGCATGTGTGTGTACATATGTGTATGTATATGCCCACACATATATGCACCTCCTCACACTGACAGTCCTTTCTGGTTTAACTATCAAAACCCATTGGAGATTAGAGTTGGGTTACTAGAGTTCAAAGGAAAGTGAATTTGTATTAATTCACTGGAATTTAAGCCTGTATTTTAATATATACAGTATGTAGTTTTTATTCAGTTTTATGTTACAGTATGAAGGCTTTTTAAGCCTTCAAGACCAAGAGAATTTTTTTTTGTTTATAAAAATAAGGCTTGTTTGTTATTATCTTATCTAATTCTGCTTTTGTTTTGATACTTGAAGTACATAAATGAGTAATATAGCACATGATTATCTGAACGACCCTTCCTTTTCTTTTTTCACACTTGAAAAAGATTAACAGTCAACTCCTCCTGTATTACTGTATATGTGACCAGTCTGTCTGTACCATTTGGTGTCTGATAGTTTTTAATTTTTTTTGTAGTCTAATTCTGTACATGAGATCCCAGGTCTTTTTTTTTTTTTTAATGCAGCCCTACAATTCCTAATGATAACAAGCAGTTTTCTCTGATCACCATAAAGGCCTATGCTATGGATTTCTACAGCTGTCGTTTAACACTCTAGACACATTTCTATCTTTTCATTTGTAAAGGGTGTTACTAAGGGTGTAAAGGTAACTTACATTTGGAAATTTGACTGATTCAGACAGCACAGTCTTCCTGGTTCTGCAAGCAGGCAGTTCCAGTGTTTCAGCTTTTGCACAGTGGCACTTTAACAAGCAGCAGCCATGCATAACTAACAAGACTGCAAGTCCAGTTACTGCTTTTTAGAAGCCTCTACCCAGCTCTTATGCTATCCAAAATGTCCATTTTATGTTGTTGCAGCCGTATGACAATACTACTAACAGCAGGAAAGTGCAGTAGTTATTTACAATGGATAAGATACAGCAGGAGAAAAAAAAGTTTTAAAAAATGGAGCCTGAGGCGCAGGAAGAAAGGAGAACAGCTCCAGCTATCCTTTTATAGTAACTGGTGTTTTATGGAAAGTGGTTAAGAAAGAAAAACTCTCTCTTCCTTCCAGCAGCTAGCCAGTGATGGCATGATACTTCTAACTGAAGACTGATAGCATTCTTGGACAAATCCTTATGCAGGTTTCATTTCTAGTATGTGGAAACAAACAGTACTGTTTTCCTCAGTTCCTTCTCTTGAACCTACTTTTAGATTCTGGGTCTTACCCTCTAGCTATATTGATGGATGTATAATAGAACAGTTTTCAAGTTTGCCATTAATGCATCATAAAAAGTAATAAATTCTTATGAATTTTTAAGTTCTGTAGTAGTTTTCATTGGTATTTCCTACACGTACAGTTAGCATTCTGAATACAACATATGTAGAGATGATAGTAGCTAGTCAGGGCATCACTTCAAAATAGGCACATAATGTGCCTACACAAGATACACCTAGCACAGACTAAAAAAGTGTTCTTAGAATGGATTACAGGTACAAATAAATACTTTGTAAAAGACGAATGGAAACTAGGAAATCAGTAGTAGTTCATCAGATGAGAAATAAGCTTGCAGACTCCACAAAAAAGTAAAAAATAAATATGCTGAAAGCTAGGTAACACTAGCTAGAAAAACAGAATATCGAGACCACTGTACTTTCTAAGGATTCTTAGTATCCTCATGTCTGAATGTGGTATTTGCATGAACATCCTTTTTTATAAAACAAAACATTTTACAAAGATTCCACTATATGACACTGTACTGTTTTGCTGTCACAACTACTGACTAAATATTAATTTTGGTAGTATTTCTAAGTTAAATCTATAAACTCCTATATCTGGATAACTTTTAAAACCCTACACACAAGTGAAATTCTCAACAAAACAATTTCCTGACTTACACATTGTCCATCCTTGTTTTAAAGATTTGTTTAGTAATTTACCTTAGTTTGTCAATTTTACTTTTGTTAGTTAGATGGAGAAAAATTAGATGGTCTCTTTTGACTTGAAGTGTATTTTGTCCTAATTTTGTGACACTAAGGAGAGCGATACACACTGCAGGCTAACTGGAAGGAGTTCCCCATTAGTGCAATCACTTCAGTTTCGTAACTCCTACAGATTTTTATCCCTTCCAAGCAATGATTTACATACCATTGAAGGAAAATGAAAATGAGGGGAATCTCATTATGACACTGCAAAGTGTACTTAGCTTCTCCTAACACGGACTAGATTAAACCTGGCCTATGTCACAAGAAATGTGAAGGGTGAGAGCAAAGGGTCCTTTCTCATAATAGTCATGCACAATTAATGGTCTCTTCGCTCAACAGAGAAAACCAGACCCAAAATGAGAAGGAGGATATGGGCTACTATGCTTTCACCTTCGCTCCCCACCCCCACCCTCCGAGCTGTAAAGAAAGGATCAGGTTGCAGTATTTTAAAAGCTGATGCAGTACGCACACTTCCTCAGTATATTGGCAAGCACTGGGAGAAAATCTCTCTCAGAGCTCCCTGCAGGAGATCCTACGGCTTTGTAATGTCCTTTACTCAGGACTGTAACATCTCAACATAGCCGAATCTTCAATAAAGTGATGAAAACTTCTCCCATAAACATACAATACTTTTATGGACATATACAAATAACAGTATTATTGAAATAACTTACCTTTGACACATGGCTTTGAAAGCTTCACATTTGATGCAAATCATAAAAATCAAATTATCACAATAGCTCAGCACTACAGGTAAAGTAAACCTGTAAATAAATTAAAAGAGAAGTTAAGCAACTTACCATAATTTCCTGTATATGCTTAAATAAACAAGATTGATTAACACATTAAAGAATATAATTGCTCTGTCTTTCATCCTATCATCTGAGCACAGATTGCTGGTTACTGTTCCTATGGACACTTTAAGTTAAATCATACTGTAGATGTTAAGTCTATATCAAGGTGGAAGATGGATAGTGTTTTGGCCAAAGTTCGGAATGGGAGTTTAAACATGGGCCATAATCCTGTCCTTGACTTAGAATTTCACCAATGGCTTTTCCATTCTAAGATGGGGATAGTTAAAACTGTCCATCTCACCAAATCTCAGAGATAAAATAATGCTTACAGGGTATGCCAATGCAACACATACCAGCGTTATAGGCGTTTAAAATAACCTAAGATCTGAAATAAGTGTTTAGCAACATTTTGTTTACCTGTGCATCTGTCTTTTTCAAAATATAAACTCTCAATTCCCAAGGCAAGGTGCCTACTTAGCAATACCTAATGAATGTCAAAAGCATAATCCAACTACGAAGATCTGTCTTAAGAGTAGTTCTCATGCCATATCGTATCTCCACATAAAAAAAGAAACCCAAAATTATGGTGATTGAAATTCTCAGCAGTCTTCCACTCTTTTCACATTAGATATGAAGACATGACTGGGAAAGGGCACTATAAGCCTCATATCTCACCCAAGGATCCTCCTGCAGGAACTGTGGAAGGCAGCCATGAGCCACCTCATGTTGGAACAGGGCAAGATTTCCATTTGGAGAAAGAGTCTGCCCAAAGCACTGCAAAAATGCTGGGCTGAGCCAGTAGCACTCAGAGGCTAGAAGAGCTGCATCAGTTGGTCAAGTGGCCTAACAGTGAGAAGGAATAAATCCTTTTTAGTCTTGCCTCAGCCACCATTACCTGAGCTCTGAGAGTTTTAAAGGAACAAAATCTTATTCCAGGCTTAAAAGAAGCTAGAGGTCTATAGATAAAAAACTTTATACTACATCTAGGTACTACAACTGTAGTTGTTGATAATACACAATTTCAACATATAGACTGGGAGATATTTCATTTGAAACCAAGAACGAAAATAATGACAGGTTGCATCATATGACAAGAAATTTACAAGTAATAGCAAAACCGTCCTTTTCTCATGCATAAGAGTCATCATTCCATAGGGAGAGCCTGCTGGAAATAAGCAAGAGGCACATGAAAATGGAAGGAAAGATAAGAAGTTTAATGGAAGATGCTGATCTGGATGACTGAAGTCTTCATCAAATAAGAAAGCAGTCTTCTATTTACTTTCTGATGCTGTGTAAATGAGTGAATCAAAGCCCACACATTGTCTTGCAAATCATGTCACAAAGATTCTACGTCTCTATGCCCCTGAGGTCATGAGTGACCATGTACTGACCCCTGACAGACTCCTGCTGCCTTTCCTTCAATACACCTCCCTAACCACTTGAGCCCCAGTGAGTACTATACATGACATGCTTCGTACCCTTTCTTTCTCTTACCTTAGCAATCTATACCCCACAAAAATTTCCTATAATCTTGTGTGTTTCTCTACAGCCTTTCTTGTATTGAGATGAATACTTAAGCAGATGTCTTACAGAATAAAGAAAAACATGAAAAGATAAGATAATTTCAGGGAGAGACTCAGCAACTTTTCAGAAAAAGGAATAGTGTATTTCAAATAAAATAAGATTGTTTTCAATTGAAAGAGGCTCATGTTTATATTATCAGTAAAACTTCTGCTGAAAGGGGAGGAAACTGTAACTGTAGACAGTAGTTCAAAAGGAAGTTCTGTCCAGACCAAAAAAATTAACTTCTTCTTACAAAGTATAAATATGTAATTAATGCTGAACTTGTGCATATGCATTAAATACTGAGCCATGAGTGTGGATTGCTCTTTAAAGTGTCCAACAGCCTTAATGCTAAAACCTATACAGGGACAATTATGACAATAGCATTCACCAGGCACAAAACCGAGATATTCTTTCACTGAAACTCCTCCAGCTCAAACAAAGACAGCATTCAAAAAAAAAAAAAAAACAACAGCCAAAACCCAAAACAAACAACCATTCCAAAGACCACTGTAGATGCTGGACATAGACCGATTCTTGAGTTAAAGACAGGCATGCGCTAGCCGAAAGGAGTAACTCAGACAGAGGAGAGACTTCCAAGTTCCAGGCTGTCAAGTTTCAGATCTCTAATTTGAACTTATCTATGTTTTCACACATCAGTAGGTTCAGTGGAGTTAGAAATATCCAGGATGTGTAATGAAAACAATCTATATCAGTGGATACAGCATGAATATGATAACGTATGTTTTCCAAGCCTAGAGCAATTGTCAAGCAATTACTATTTGTCAGGGCAACACACTTGATAGTCAGGGTCATCTAACCCTGCGTCATCTCCTTCTACCTTACAGTGAGGCAGGTCTCAGTAACTCAGCTGCCCAGCTTTCTTTAATTTGCTCCGAACCCAAGCTGCAGATGCAGGTTCCCTCACTGCCCGCAGCCAGAGAGCCGAGGGAGGCGGCGGTGGCAAGGGCTCGGCTTCTGCACCGCGATGGCTAAACAGGCAACAGCTGCTGGGGTTTTGTTCCGAGGGAAGGAGGGCCCGCGCGGGTCAGAGGGGACTCCTGGACAACTGATTATTAACCAGGGCTTTCTAAAGCACTTGCAAGGCCCATATTGTGTTTGTTTAGGACCCAGAACTACAAGTGCATGTTATCAGCAGACTGGGTGAATTGGTTTGTCTCTGAGTTCAATTATCAATACTAGCTGCCTTTTAAAGCAGAAAAGAGAAAAGCCTTGTCTTACGTAGCCTATTTTGGTCCAGTTTTACATTTCCTTTTTTTTTTTCNGCATCCTCCAATAGGAAAATAGAGAAGGTGCCAGAGTGTCATCCAAAAATGAGCTCTGCACTGGCCCCACTGAACAGTGCTCCAGGGTCTGAGAGCAGCACTTCTCCTTTCATGCAGCACTAATATTTGATCCAACAAGCTCCCAAGGGGAAAGTGGAGATCCCTGCACAATGCCCACTCACTTGTTTCTTATAAGTGACAATATAATCTGTTCAAGGTTTGGGATTGTATCAGTTCTGGGCACCTCAGGGATTATGCTAAACTAAACCATCAGGCATGCACCTATTTAGAAATTAAACAAGAAAAATAAGCTTGCAAAACTCCTGCACTTTTCTAATCTTTTAATCTTAAATCTCCAGCATAGACTTTTTTTTTCTTTCATTTTAAAGACCCTTATTAAATTAAATATATCCTCTTTATAAATCTGATTCTTTTTGCTATCTAGATTGTGATTTCATGCCTGCACAATTTTTATTTATTCATCTATATAACAAACTTCTTATTCTTAATTTTTACATTCTATGATAGAAAATTAGTGGTTTCTATTTAGCATGACTTTGTCTTCCAATTACAATTTATAAAAGTGTGCATGAAGATGGAAAATGGAATTCAATTCAAAGAGCCCTTAATTTTTCTTTGGTTAAATTAAATAGTTATAAATGTACATAACATATAAGAAAAAAAAAGTTATCAGAACACACCACATTGAAAATTGATTTATTCAACAAGGATGAATCACTGTGAGTTGGTGAACTTAAGTGATTGTTTCTGGTTAGCAAGACTTTCAAGACTTTACAACTAGTACATCTCATCCTCTTACAGATTTCATTCACAGACCTAATGAGAAAAAATGAAATTACCTGATTTTTCATCTCCCAGTAGATCTTTAAACTTTGATCATACTAGTTGTTAATATAAAGTAGATGAATGCATTAAAAGAGAAAAAAAGTTACCAGAAGCTGGTTCCACATTCTGCAGGTTATAATTCCAAATGCTCTGCCAGTGACTTCCAGCTTCCATTATTTGACTTTATCTAAAACTTTGGCATAAAAAAATGTGCGGCATGGTACTTTTATTGTGTTATTTTAAAATACTATAGTTAATTTAACCTTAATACTGGCTGCCCTACTTTTATAATTAATTTTAAGTGGTCTTGTTAAAAAAATAAACTTTTAATTTAAAGAAAACATACAAGGAGAACTCATTAAACACATATTAATCGTTCCAGGAGGCCACACAAGTAACAGAAAATGTGAATTCCCTCCTTTCTCTTATAGCCATTTAGACTACAGTATGTTCAAACCAGAATGGGTCTGCTGGTGTACATACAAAGCTAAAGAGACAGAGCCCTGGCACAGAGGTTTGCCTTCCTTTCCTCAATACCTGAGCTGTTAGAAATAAAGAAGCCAAACAGGATAGGCTTTGTCTTTAATGCACTGGCTGTTCAGGTGCAGATTCACCAGGAGCAGGAAGGAAAGGGTGAAAGGATGCTATGAAGAGCTCTAGGTCCTTCCCTGTTCCTCCATCCATTCTTCTCCTCCTCAGGCTATAGCTGCATCTATGCCTGTTTACTGAAAACTGGATGGACTTTGGGCTAACCAGGGAACTGAATATAAGAACTGACCATCTTAATCTCTGCTAAAAATAGAGACTTCCCATTTAACTTCCTTGTCCTTGCAAAGTGACTTAGAAGGATAAACCTACTGTCAGGCAAACTTCCCAAGTTTAAAGGAAGAGAAGGAAAGTTATTTCTGAGAATTTCCTAAGGTTGTCATCCTGGCTTGCTGCATTTTGGAATATGACTTACAGAATTGGTATCACAGATCTGTGGATTTGATCTATTCACTTAAGAAGGATCAGAATGAAATTCCTCATCCTCTAAAATTACTGTGATGGAAACAACACTATCCCATGGATTTTCTATTAATTTTCTTGCTCTTTTCTTTGGCAGGCTCAAAGATTTCCTCTCTGTAATAAAAAGAATCTAAAGGCCAGTATAAGGAACTAGAAAAGTCACTACTCAGAATTACAACGGTAGCAACAAGTTTCTAGAGAGATAAAGATGAAAAAAGCTTGATTTAAGTAAGGCCAAGGTTAAGTGAGAAAAAAGAAAAGAGGTACAGGCATTTCATTAATATATGTTATAAATTCTTTGAAATACTACAGACAGTGAAGTTAGCAAAGCTGAGAGTGCAGTAAAAGGAAGGAGAATGACTATGGTTGACTCTAGTTGATTGAATTTAGAGAGGGGAAAGTCCTGAAAGTATTTTGTTTCATTTTTGCAAAGACCGTGAGTAGGTCATGAATCATAAACAAACTTTGTTTTAAGAATACTAGAGAGGTCAGACTGGTTCAGGCCAGGCATATACTTGGCCCATTTACCTATCTCCAACAGCTGACATAAGGCAGTTCTTATCCAAATATTCTCTCAATGAACAGCAGGACCAGGACAAGCATGTTTGATAAAGCCCATAGATTCTGGGGTTTGGAATTGGAGGGTTTCCTGAATCTGATGTGGTTTGTCCAGTCAGTGACCTTCACTAGATATCTCTTCCAGGGCCTTGTGCAACCTCTCCTTAGATTGTTGTGAACTTCTTTAATCCACACTGTCTTTAGTCAAGGAATATTGTGAGTATAATACCCATGAACATATAAATTAATATAATTTATTATATTATGTGCTTTGAACATGCCTACTGCTAGTGTCCTCTGATGCACTCTTATTTTTTTAATAGAGAAGGTGAAAAGTTAATCCCAGTCCATCCTTTTTGTTTGTGACTTTAAAACATTTATTGCTGTTTTGAAAAAGCAAATTTTGCTGTTTGTTAGAGGGTGCTGTAGTTACAGTCTCTGAAGAAGACTGCATTGCCCCAGGGCTGGAAATTTATTTCTTCTTAGCTCTGCCAATCAGCCACCAGTCTGCCTGCTATCTGTGGCAGATGCTGAAGCTGCTATTGCAAAGAAGTATTTCCAAGATCCTGGGGAACTGGAAGCTTAGATGAGCACTTTCTGAGAGAGCCATTCTTTTCCACTGTTAGGGAAGAGATGCAGTATTAGAGGAAAAGATGCAGTCATGCATATTGTGCTCTTAAAACCCTGCTGATCTTTCTGCAAGCAGAATCTAAAAGAATAGTAGGGAGTGGAAATAAAGAGAAGAAAAATTGCCAATCCACAGAAATCAGCCCTATTCCAAGAAAATTACTTGCTAATAACTAAAGCTCAAGGAATCAATGTAAGCTTTATCTAAAATCTGAAGCAGAAAACTGAAGCTAAAGTAGTTCAAGCCTCCTCTAAAGGAGGTGGGCATTGTTTCTAGAGTAGACCTTAAGTGGGCATAGTTAACATCATCATTAAAACAGCAGAAGCTTGTGAGAGTTTTCTACTATTACAGCAGGAGAATCATAACTCCTGCAGTATACTCCCATTTTCCCTGCCATGTGTTTTACAAGACACACAAATATTTCTCAGGCAGACAGAAAAGTACTGTTTCTATTAGTAAAAAATTATACAGACAGGTAAGACAGGTATCCATTATTAGGTAAAACTATGAACAAATGCCTTCCCTAAATCTTACTACAAGTTAAGGTATATTGTATCACTGTACAGAAGAAGTTAAGCAGCTATTGCAGAAAAATGCACGTTTAGAGAAATTATGTAAACTCCATTTAGTGTCAAAGTTATTAAATAGTCTGGTACTGCTGAAGTAGGGAAGGTTAAGAGAGACTGATCATGCCAAGATACTCAAACAGAAAGTCTTTCATTCATGGTTGTGAGTAACTCTAGTTAAAGTAACTCTATTTGACACAAAATGATCTGTACTGTTGCAAAATAGTTTCTGTCAGCAGATTTAACCCAGGCAACGCCCTGTCTATCAGCTAGAATCAGACTGGGTTTGGCTGCAGGATCTCATTAATATTTCAGAAGAGTATGTCTGTCTAAGCAGGTAAAGAGAATGTACAGAAAGTTTCACATGACACAAAGATTTTAAAAAAAAAGGCACACTAAGGTCATGTTATAAACAGGTAAACAAAACATTTCTTCAGGAGATCTCAGCATCCCTCTAGTTAGAAGAGGACACCTATTTCTATCTGTTATGAACAAGCACACATTTATAAGTCCCTATTTGAAAAATATGACTCTGGAAGACAGGTCAGTGCTATTGACTCCCTGCTATGATAGCTAGATATGCTGAAGGTTAGAAAGGCTCAAGACTCTAACATTATCGGCCCCAATCCCAAATGTTTCCTGCTTCTGACTGGCTAAACTTAGAGCTGTATGTCACATAAAAGTTCCTGATTATGATCTTGTCCCTCACTGGCTTGTTGACAAAAATTTATGATTAATTATCACATTGACTATTGGCACTTCTTTGGAAAGTTCCTGAAAAACAAAACTCAAATTTATTTATTGTTCAAGACAGAGAGTACTGACTCTGAAATATTTATATGAAGAGAAGGCATCTCCTGAACAACAATAAGATTTTGAATGTGAGCAAATCCCTGTCTCTGAACAGATCTGTCTGTCACCCAGACCCTTGGTACTTCAAGGTGTGAAAGCGCACTGTAACGAGTATTGTTCATTCTAAGTTTAATGACGAGAGGACTTCTTTGTGTACCCCAGACATCTGATGCAGCAAGCACCAGGTCATTGCAAGGCTGTGCTTTCAGAATGTAGATAAAGTACAAAATGTTTTGGGAGAGACTATAAATACTGAGATGCTTTTGCTGATCTGGAAAGATGACCTAGAGGCTGATTTAATTGACCTGTTGCTGTTGACAATCTCTCCTCTGGGAAGAAAAAGATCTTGATAATAGGATGTATAACAGTAAAACTATAACAAAATGTTTTAAATTGAGGTTGTTTTTATAAGTCTGAGAATTGTTGATCATATAGTTTTATACCTGAGTGAACTGAATCGATGTGTTGTGGTACTACACCTCAGTGCTTTATCTTCTTTGAAGCAGGCTGTGGTGATGGCTACTTTTTCTGGGAGGAGGCAGGGCAAACACTAAGACAACAGAAAATTCCTGCTGGTTCATGACAAAGATTCAAGGATAGCACTCTGTAATGTAATCCAGAGTTCCTATTAGGAATCTAATGTCTTTTCTCTGCTGCATGGATCCCTATGTAAAAATAGACATCTTGCAGGCTGGCACTTCAAAATCCCTGAGGATTAGTGATTGGTTAGGAGATTATGGATACTACTCCAATCTGAATTTGAAATAGCAAATGAAATTGCTGAGACACTGATAGTTGACACTGAACTGCTAGACCCCTCATCCTTCCTGTAGAGACAGAAGGCTCTGTCACTGATTTGGAATGGTACATTTGCTTCTGCAATCAGTCATAGAAGGCACCCTATTTCTGGTGTTTATCGTTTCTATTAAGCTGGACAGCTTGTTAGAGAGTAAGAGAGAGAAAAGCCACGAGGCCAACAACTCACTCGGCACTGTGTATGACACGGTACCGAAATACAATCACTACTATTGGGGCTATAAATACATAAGGCACTTAACACAAAGCCAGCCATTATCAAGGTCCCTGCAGAGAGTATGCAAGTAATAAAATTAGTCTTTTCAGGACCTGGACTTTAAAATACATGAACCAAAGACATGTCATATTGCTGATTAATTTTTTATCTCTTCTACATGCATGGCAGCAACTTGAGATTCACGATCCTCTTGCCTCCATCAGATCTCTCTGCCAATACAAGTGGACCCTGCTAATGGATATGTCCCAGAATGGATATATCAGCTTTTAGGACACTGAACATCTTCAGTCTTAAATCATAACTATAGCTTTACTTGTAGAATTTAGAAATAAAGTGATCATTTAAGGGAAGTCTTCTCCCCTCCCTCCCTTCCCTTCCCTGCTTTATGTTTCCTCTTAGAAAGAGGAAATGTTACTATGGGATATGTTGCTCTCTGAAGAATCACACTAGGGAAAATCTTAAACACCAGTAAAATATGACTCCTTTATCCATATACAAAGAGGTACATCCAGCATGTTAAACTGTATTTTGCTAATTGTCATTAGGGGACTTTATTTATTGTATGAAATAATTATACTATTACAACTAAAGTAAGATAAATCGCACAGTACGTGTACTGCATTATTTCCACCTCTGTGGTATGACAGAAATGATGAAATCACCCATGTTTGTATTTACATAGGTACTTAATGTCCTGAGGTCAGTGGACATAAGGGTGCTTCAAGTATCTGCTGATATAATTTAATAGACCTTTTTGTTCAAATAATTTGTCCTTGCACCCATGAGGCACATGCACACCAGCAACGAAACACATCTACACAACCATTCAAAGAAGCATCTAAGAGCATCCCAGAAAAGTTATTCATTTTCTTTACAAAAACCGGGCAATTAAAGTAACTCTCCATGCTTTGGCCAACTTAGATGGAAAACTGGGCTATACAAATTGATACAGACACAAACTGCATTAACAAAGGAACTATCTCTTTATGCTCTTGTTATACCTCACACTACTAATCTGGAGAGCCCAAAACTGCATAGAAATTTCTAGTTCTCAAAATATAATATTTTTCTTAATTCTGACATTTTCTTACTTATTTCTCAAAACTGGACAACCATTCACACTCTCCAAGTATTAACACTCTCCAACCCATATCTTTCTAATGTACAGTCTGTATTACTTCGTTCAGTCCAACTGCGGTTACGTTAAATACGGGGATTACATTACATTATTAAATCTGCTAACATAGAATAACTGCACACCATGTTCTCCCAATTCTACCTCCAACCATATATTCTTCTGCCAACTTAAATAAATATTATATCATTCCAGTCTCCTTGTATGTGGCTCTTTACTGAAATTAAATTGCATATATTTTTTCTTCCTAACTACCCTTTAATTATTCTGGTTTTGGATGTCCTTATTTAATCTGTAAGTAATATTTTCAAAATTATTAAGTGATAATTTCATTAATACCTTTCAAAATGGGTGTTAGATCCATCTATGTATTATTAATTGAATATATGCCTGAGTACAATACTACTCAAAATAGATACAGTCAACTTGCTGGGGACTGATTTCTGTAGTAGTTGCACTGAGCCTCATGCAGGAAAATGGATTTTCTCATCCTAATAAACCCCCTCTGGTTAAATAAATACTTTCTTTAGTCAGCATTTTTTTTAACTGTTCAATAAAATATTATATGGGAAAGCTTAAAAAATATTGTTTGCATTTGCAACTTCAAACTGTAAAAGTGAATGTTGCATTACAAAAATTATTAAATTAATATACATGTTAAGAAGCAAGTTCTCACAAGTAAAACCAGATAACTGTAGGTTTCATTTGTAAGTAATAGGAGCTTTCATTTTTGTGGGTTTTTTCTCAATTTGTTCAATTGATTAAGGCATCTTGCAATTTAAAACCATTATTCTCTCTTCATGAAACACCTTGGATCAGAAATTACTTTTCTGACTTACATGAGAGGTCAAGTCACACAGCTTTCAGAGGCCTTTTAAAAGCAGTATTCACTTCTATCCAGGAATTATATTTTCCTATCCATGTAAAAAAAGTCTAAGTTAAGCATTCTAAAGTTATTTGCCAGACGTGTTCCTCTAAAAACTTCTCTGACCTGTACTGTTTTTCTTCTATATAAACTGTATTAATATGAAGATGCAGTGTTATGTGAGTCATATTCTTGAGTAAGTCTATTCAAGTTGACAACAATCTTTCTTCAGATTGGCTCATATTACAAAGGTTTTAAGACTTTGGTGGTCTCTTTCTAAGTTAATTCTCAAATAGCATTAAGCAGATGCCTCCTACTTTAAAAGAAACAACAAAAAAACCAACCAACAAACCATAAACCAAAGGCAGGTAAATCTAAATGGTTCAAGTGCCATTTATGACTTCAAAAAAGTCATACTGGAACCCCTTGGTTCCTTATCAAGATAACAAGATACAATGAGCCACAAAAGTGAAGGGGTGCTACTTTTGTTATTTCCTCTCTGAGATGTTAACTGAGTGAAAGCTACTTGATTCTCTGTACAATATTCACATTTTTAGTACAGCTGCTTCTAATAATTTTCTTTCTAATAAAACTTTCCTAACACAATTTGAGGGAAGAGGGTAGAATAAAATGTCCATTTGCAAATGTTCACAGCCTTTCCTGTTGCAGACCCAATACAAGAAAGAACACTGGAAGATGAACACTTTAATGTGAAGACTTTAATTACTGTTTGATATAAACACCTAAGTCCTCAAGTATCTATCAGACTACAACAGAGTAATAATTATTAATAGTTTTCTCATCATCCATCAAGTTGAATTTCTAACATTTCTAAGAACAGACATGCTAGCCAGTATTCTGAATAGACTGAATTCTGACAGTATTCTGAATAGTAAAATGATTTTCATTCCTTCCATTTTCTTGCTCTTATGTTACGTATTTTATGCTCTAACAAAAGCATATATATGGGTTATTCCCATTTTAATCAAGGCCATGAATGTTGG
>VZTN01024985.1:1934-35778 GCA_013400515.1 Erpornis zantholeuca
GACAAAGCCAGAGTGTCTAAATGTAGCTGAGTAAAACACCAAGGGCTGTGCAGTTCTGCAGCAAGGGACAAAGGAATGCATCACCATCAAAGCTGGTGATGTACAAAGCTGTACAACACAGACCTCATGCTTAGAGGCACATTCCTTTTCACACCTTTTTCAATGGAAAAACAACCTAGTTCATTTATGGCAGTGACCCTGAGCTCTTTAACAACATACAGAAAAAAACCATTGTGTTTTCAAGACTTTAATGGTACAACAGTTTGATTTCACAGATGAATTTGGAGTACTAGTCCCCATCACTCCTAGCTGACATGAACACAAACCAAATTTCCTTCTCTCCTCTGTGGCACAGTTGTGACAAGTCCTGTACAGTCTGCTGTCAGTCACACTGCTTCACCCAGCCCCCTCTGTTTACTCCTCACACGAATTTCCAACCAACTCTGTCTAAGTCTACCTTATCCATTTCTACCTACCATGCTACTTCCATTCCTTCAGCTTTCATACTTACCATTATTCTCTTTTCATTCCCGTGATTTTACATGAATGACTTTACACTCAGTACTTCTCATTTCACCTCTGCTACATTATTTCTCAAGAGACATTTCAGCAGAAGACTTGAAAATTGTTTGAAATCTTTAAGAGGATTTCCTTTTTCTTTATTAAAATACTTCAAGCATTTTATTTCACCACTAAAACCATCTAAAGTTCTTATAAACAACTGTTCATCCTCATTAGTTCAAAGCCAAGTACTATTTGATACACTGCTCAAGTGTGAAGTGCTTCATGTTTGCTTTCTTTAGAAAAAAGAGGATTGCAAGGACTTTTGGTTCCCTGTCTTGAAAACATACTTTTACAGTAATTTGTTTCTGACTAGAAAAACATTTTCTACTTCAGCTCTTTAGGATAGGTTTTCCATTAAAATAATTTCAAAAAAGAGAATAAAATAACAATAAAAACAACCCACAGAAAATATTTCACATTTCAAAGGGTCTTAAAAGCATTACTTCTCAAGCTGCTATTAAATTGCTTTTCACAGGAAAAGAAAGCAAGACCTAGCCACTAAAGGACTATTACAGTGATGAAATAATAACCAGCATTAAGTTTTAACAAAAAAACCCTAATTTCCAAGCCTGAACACAAGTTAAAATTTTCCCTTTCTACTTTTCAGAAAACAGCACTACAAATTTTACCAACACAAGTTTACTTTTGATTCATTATTAACAGCTATATAGTACAACATCCATAATGCAATTTATAAGGGTTTTCTTCCCCTTGGCACTGTGCCCATCACTCACCCGTAACGGCATCATAAAACTCTTCTTCACTGTTCATCCTTCAGTGTGAAATCTCCGTGCAACCAGTGCAGCTTCCTCTAATGCATCGTTGAACTTGATTTAGAGATTAAATATCTGGGTGCTGTCAGGGTCTTCTCTTGCAAATACCCAGCTGCTTTAGAGGATCTATTTGACAAGACAGGGAAACAAAATTAGCAGCTTCCACAGTTCTCCTGTGTACAAACACTCACACTTGACAAACACTAATATTCCTGTTCCTTTCCATGGCAAAAGATGGATTTTTGCATTCATAAGTAAACAGCTTTCTTTGATAGACAGTAATTTTGAAGACAACTACTACCTGCCACAAGAACAGTCAATTTGCTGTGCCACACTTCTCTCTGTATAAATACTTCATATACATGACTGTAAAATATGTCTTATTTACAGCAAGTTAAATTTCAGGCAAGAACAGCTAGAAGGAGCAGAGAAGTGACAGAAGAAAAAGCCAGCTGGCAAACCACAAATTCTCCTTAGCAAGAGGATAAGCCTTCTTGCATCCTTAACCAAGAAAGCTGGGAACAAGAAAGAACCTTTGTATCTCAAAATCTGACCACTGCATGAAAATATTGGCTCTGACTCTACATCATGCAATCAATATGTAGTGACCCTGAGAGAAGTTTTGTCTTCTCTGGCATAGGCTACTGCTATGCATTCTGGAAGAGACAACTGGAGATTTTTCCTTCTAGAAGGAAAGTAAAGAACCAACGCACTCTGCAAATAACATACAGATTTATGCAGCATTCCAGCTCTACTTTATCGACAGACAAAATTAGATTTTTTTTCCAGATGGTTGGCAGTGGTGTAATGCAAATATTTTTCCCTCACCCAATTCTAGTTTAAGGGGAAGAATGAGAAAATTTCATTTCCACTCTTACAAATGTTCACCAGGTTCCAACAATGAGTCAAGTACACAGCAACAAATGACAGTATGGCAATGCTATCGGTATCTCCTCCAAAACAACCTCAATCTGTCAGTATCAATTTTTCCTGATTCTGAAGATTCCACTGCTTTTGTGACAGTAGTTTCTCCAGAGTAATTATAACTTGCACGATTCCATTCCAATTAAGAGAAACAAAGCCAGAAGCGCACTCTGCTCCTAGGAGAAGACTTTACCATGTTTGAAGCCAACTCCTTCTTCTCTGCAAAAAAACAGACTGTGTTTCAACTCTTTTTCCCTCTCACTGCCCAGAACAAAAGCTATTTGAATGTCTCACACACATACAGCTCTTCTAACTGTCCATTCAGAAGGAGGAGCTAAACCAGCCCTCTATGGAACTCATCTAAGTTAATGAATTAAGTGTTTGCCTTGAAGTGTTCTAAATCTTTCAAGGACAGGTGTTTCAGTTTGTCACTTTCCCCTTAGGAACCTCCCATATCATTGCTTCTATAGGATTTTATATCAATCTGTGCACAAGTCCAAGTATCTTTGAAGATGCAAGACATTTATGGTTTCAATTGTCTGTAAGCTCTGCATCCTTCTAGCAAAACAGCAGCCAGTATTTCCAGAAGGAACTTAGAGATGTACAAGATACAGCCCTCTCATGATCAGCACTACAACTACATTATTTTCTCCATTATTTCTTCCATCTTTCCCTTTCATGTTTAGTCTTGTACAGAAGGCACTTAGAAAAAATTCTGACTTAAAAAAATGTCAAATATCATTAAAGAGACTTAGAATAAATAAGGTCATACAGATAAATGTAATTTTCTCCTCTCCCCTCTCTCGCACAATAATAATTGCATTACAAAAGGCCTTGTGAAGTGGAACTACATCTCACAGTGTGCAGTTTCACTGCAGAGACAACAAAGCTTTCCCATAAAAACACCCACCAAGTACAAATGAAGAGACCAGAATCAAAGACAAATGAAAACCAGAGTTATGTTGTGCTCTCCTGACATCCACCTCACACCACACCTGAAGCTCACTCCTATTTGAGAATGGAAGTTCAATCATATGCCTATAAGTTATATACAAAATATTCATTAAAGTCACTTTAAATAACAGTCACAAATTGTCCTAAGGTGCTAGGAACATTTTAAAAAGGATAAAAGAATATATTTTGCTGAGTTACACTAGGAATAACTTCACGCTTATATCACTTCTTTTACATTCAGTTCTTTTATATAGCAGAGATTAACATGAATTTGCATGTAGCTGAACACACAGCGATAACAGCATTCAGATTTCATGAGCCAAAAAGTTGGGATTAAACCCTGCTCACTTAACTAAGAGCAACAGCAAAAGTTACTTTCAACTAGGCTGAAATGCCAGAAGACAAAAACATCCTGGTTTCTTCATATTCAGCATCTGTAATCTGGATTTCCTCCTCCATGTCCTCGATGTTCCCAGAAGAATTCACTTGCACACCAGCAAGAGTGGTTAGCAGCTTTTATCACAACTGCCCCTGAAGGAAGTGTGCAACACTCCTGTCAGACAGGCCTTCAGGAGCTCAGAACCAGCTGCTGTCCTGGAAAATCTTTCATATAGCAAAATCATTCTATCATGGTCTCACCTTTCAGTTCCATAGTGTAGAAGAAACACAAAGTCTGTTTGGACATTTTCTTGCATACAGAGTCATCATTAGGAATGTAACAAACAGGTTTCCACAAATACTTCATTCAGCAGTTGAGGTTTGCTGGTTTACAGGCTAAAAGTATCTTAGTGGGCTTCACTTTCCAGGCAGGGCCAAGGGGCAGAGCCTGGGTGCTCAGGGCACAGACACCCAGAAATGTGCTTTTCCTGGGGATCTCAGCCCAGCTGCACTCACCAAACCATCTTATCAATAACAGGGAAAAGCTGCAAGTAGAGGCATCTTAAGAGAACTGGACATTCCTCGTTTAATGATGACAACACACCCCTGGCCACAGCCAGTACAGATTTTGTGGTTTACAGGATAAGCAACAAAGCTTATCTGTTTCCTCATGTTTTAAGGCTACAGATTGGTATGAACTAATTTCATTTATTATGGGATTTGTGTGCGTGAGTACAAATGACTACATTTATTTTTGTATCAAATTAATAACCCTACAGGAGAGATGCTATTTTTGAAGCTCAAACTGAAAGACAACAGATAAAAACATCCAAAAAAAGCATAGTACCCATCCCAACAGTACAACTTTGATTGGTAAATCTGTACTGCAGCTGTATTATCTAATATATAATTCTGATAAATTCTGATACGTTGTCCAGAATTTTCGCAATAAGATTTTACTCTTTGAATTTACCTTTAAAGTTGAATGTTAAAGCAATTTCTAGAAAACAACAAGCCTAACATAACTCACTGAAGCAAGTCTTGAACAAGGTATTTGGGCAGAACCTAGATTTTCTAGTCGTTCTGCTTATTTGCATGCCAGTGCCTGAAATATGCAAACCCAAACTAGCTAAGTATAGAATGTGAAGTCAAAAACTTGTAAGAGCTTCTGGCATCTTCTAGATAACCTCTTTGGTTCCTCTGAAATAAGCTTTACACCTTGGTGATGCTGTAAAGCCATTCACAAACAGGTTAAACAAGATATTAAGTTGTCCAAAAACATGATTTAGAAATGCTAGTACCAATGCTGAAATAAAAAAGCCACCTTTGTTCCAAGGAAGAAACCCCAAAACCTGAACAGCTAAGGGACAGAAATACAACTAACTACAAACCACACAGGCACAGAGCCTGATTTGCACTTCTGCAGTTAAAAAGTGTCATTGGTACTACACAGCAACTCAAAAGCAAGTTCCTTGAAGGCAGCCTACAGGAAAGGTGGAGAGGGACTTTTTACAAGAGCATGTACTGACAGGACAAGGAGGAATGGCTTCAAACTGACTGAGAGCAAGTTTAGATGAAATATTGGACAAAAATTCTTCCCTGTAAGGTTGGGGAGACCCTGGCACAGGTTGCCCAGAGAAGCTGTGGCTGCCCCATCCCTGGAAGTGTCCAAGGCCAGGTTGGACAGGGCTTGGAGCAACCTGGGATAGTGGAAGGTGCCCCTGCCCATGGCATGGGGTGGAATGAGAGGATCTTTAATGTCCCTTCCAGCTCAAACCAGCCAGTGATTCTGTAATAATCATTAAAACTCCTTTAAATTCTCATAGTTTATCAGAAAGGGTCACACAGTCCTCACTGATGACCATGGACAGCCCCTTTCTTAAAGGATATGAGGATGTTTTGCAAAGGCAAAGTACAAAAGAAAGCATGCAGCTTAAGTAAAAACTGCAAAAACACATGCACAGCACACCTTGAAATAGGTTCTACAGAGAGGAGGGAATTACTCAGATTGACATCCTGCCTTCCAGAACTATGTGTGCCACAGGAGAGGGAACAAAGAGAATGGGCTGTTCCTAAACATAAGACAGGTCCCAAGAGGAGCTTGGGAGAAAACTCCCTTCTCCCAGTGACTCCTGCAGCCTTGATGCAGAGACTGTAACAGACTATTCACACCACCCACAGTCCCAGCCAAGGCCCCATGACCAAGGAAGAACTAAGTGGTAGCGGATCTGTCAATCAGCTGGTTGTGAATAATGTCACACAAAGTGGTCTGTCAGGCACAGAGCCGAACCTGTCACTCGGCAGTGACACATACCAGGTGATCTGGCGGCCAGTAACGTGCTCTGCTTTTCAAAACTCTGTGCAGGTCATAGTGTCCCCTACAAGGTCACAGTCCCCAGCAGTAGAAGGTACACAAACTCTCTTCGAGAAATACATCAGCCCCAGACTTTGCACAGTTCCTATTTTAAACTATTTCCTCCCACTTGAACTTATTTTTAAAACCAGGACAACAAAAGCGCAAGACTCTGCGAATCACTTTATAAACTGCCTAATTTGCTCCACGCATTCTGTGACGTGCATGTGAGCATCTTTCGGAGAGGAGATGCACATTCCACCTTCGTGGCTGCTTTCCAAAACCAGCGTGTGGGAATCCACTGCCTTTATCTTGGTAAATTAGTAATCCCTCAAATTTGTCACCTCGTGGGCTTGGTGCTTGTCAAATTCCATTTTCTAGGAGAAAAATAATAAAAACAACCAACTTGTTCCTCTGTCACCATGACCTTGGATCCTAGGAACTTATACACCAACTAAAGAACTCCAGAAACTTGTAGCCCTGTAAGAGTTTAAACCTGCAACTACCCTAAGTTAATTCGACTAGTTCCTCCATCCTAACTCGTTCTTCCAGGTTAATGCTCAACAAAAACCCAGCTGGATAACTGAAAGTTACTCCTCCTTAAAGAAACATTTACATTTCTATAGAAAGACCAGCATTTACAATGAGTGGCTCACTGGGCTGGAATGTGGCTCAGCAAGCTCAGGTTTGAAGCTGGCTGGGGACAGCTGCAGTGCCTTTTTCCTTCAGACCTCAAGCTGAAATTTCTCACCATGCAGCAGTTCTGGAAAGCTTTGCTGACATCACACTGCTAAATTAAAAATCCAATTTTTTTGCTTTGAAATCACATGTTCTAGCTCTACACGACATATAAAACACTTGGTCCTATGCATTACATAGACATCGAATCTACTCGTGAAATCCAGGAGCATTTAAGTAAAAACAAGTACAAATCAATAAGCAGTCATGAAAACAACCACAGAGGTTCACCAGCATGAGCAGGTAGTGTGTTAGGAGTTCAATATACTGGAATTAAGAGTGCCACCAAAGAATTCATGAACTAGCACATTCATCAGCTTTTTCACATGCCTGGATGTGCACTTCCACAGCAAATCTTAAAATCGTTTAAGTTCATTAATGCGAAAAGCAAAAAATTGCAAGCAATTTTTAAAAAAGGAAAAAGAAAAAAAAGTCATTTGAGACCTTCCTCACAAAAAACATTTTCACTACTTTAGTATGACAAGAACAACAGGGCATGTGAATTTCCAAACTGACTGAGGGCAGGTTTAGACTATATATTGGACAAGAATTCTTCCCTGTGAGGGTGGTGAGACACTGGCACAGGTCACCCAGAGAGGCTGTGGCTGCCCCATCCATGGAAGTGTCTAAGACCAGGTTAGATGGGACTTGGAGCAACCTGGGATAGTGGAAGGTGTCCCTGCCCATGGCAGGAAATCGAATGAGTTGAGCTTTAAGGCCACGTCCAACTCAAACCATTCTGGGATTTTGTGATGTCCTGGGCTCAGGACATGCACGTTCTGTCTGGAAAGAGATTCCCAAATAGCCAGGAGAAGATCAAACATCCACACCCTTCACTAACTAGTGTTTGGTTCACTAACACCAAAAATATGAAATGGGAAACAAAGAACAAAAATCCCAACAATCTACAACATAACTGGTGGAATAAGAGCCAACCCCATCATCTCTTGAGTTGCTAGCTGAAATAAAACATAGCTGTAGTACTTCAAGGGACAGAAATAAATAACTTGAACTAGAAGATAAATATTCATGAGTGTTTGATTCATACACATCTTCTGAAAACATCAAACTGCAGTGTTTCATCTCTGAATGAAAGCTTCAACAAGGATGAATCTTAATTGACTCACGAAATTAGGTTACCAGCAACATTGGATCTAAAACATCTACAAAAATTAGCCAAGAAGCAAATTTAATTGGCAATTTAGATTAACTGTTATGCACTTAAAATCTCGTAAGCCAAAGAACAGCAGAATCCAGAAGAGAATTTTCTTTACCAACTGAGATTTGTTTCTTACTCCAAAGTCTGAATGTAATACCATCTTCCAGATGTCTTGGCAAGATGAATCTCTCTCTGCAACCACAGCAAGAGAAGGGCAACTTCCTTCTCAAATCTGTTAAATAAAGAGCAGAGAGGCTGAGTGACGAGGATCAGCTGAGCACCCAGCCCACTGTCACTTTTCCATTTCTTTGAAGGTTGCAACTGTCCCTACCACAGGCTTTTGTGTAGCTGGGAGTTGTTAAATGACCTGGGGACAGTTCAGCACCAGCACTTGATGATGAAAACAAACTGAACATCTGAAAGGTTAGCTTTGAACAAATGAGCTGAACGATTTATGGCAGGCAGAAGCATGTACTGTTCTCTCAGAAATACCAATTTTTGGTGATGCTTCACAGGAATTAAGAGATAAATGAAACATTACAAGTCTGGCTTTCAAAGAAGTAAAGGTCACAAAACTTGTTTCTGCATCAGAACAAATGACAATAATTGTCCTACACACTAATCACTGCCCCCAGCACAAAGCTCCAGTGCTGCTACTAGAAGTATTATTTATTTAACAAAAATTGTAAAGATGAAACTGGACAGAAAATATCCTCCCAGAACTGTGCTCAATTACCTACGGAACCAATAGCTATTCCCCACTTTCATTTCAGCCAAAACTTCTGTTCCACAGCCAAGGATACTAGCTTGCAGAACTTCCTTCAAATCTAACAGCCAAAGGAAATCTAAACACACCAAGGAAACTTGATTCCAGGAGATTAATATTTTCTGATGCAAAATGCTTCATTGAAATTCATGCAGAACTCTGTAAATGCTCTCCTTTCTTAACACTACCTCAATATCTGAGACGTTTTTCCACCTGAGAGCATCTGGTACAGCATTTTTCAGACTCTGCAACCTTCCCTTGGAAACTATTTCATGGCCCATGACTGTAAAAAATTACAAAATTCTGCTCTGCACACCTCTCTACACATGATGCATAATACTAGGTTTGATCAGGAGTGATAAATCATCTCATTTTGAGCCACACTGTTTAAAAAAAAAAAATCACTCAATATTGTATTGTAAAGCAAGTTACTTCTTAGTTGTGTCCTGGGAATCTGTTTTATCTTGCTTGTAAGTGATAAGGTGGGCAGTAATCAATAACTCCAAGCACAGTAGCTTTGGACACGAGTGTCAGTAGATATATAATTAATCATTTATGAACACTTCTCTTTAAAGGCAAAATTAAGGCTGCTTGAGTATTTCTCATCATAATGCAACCACCCCTGCAAACTGATCACTGAAGCTTATGAGCGTGAAGACAGTTACAGCACAAAACATCACTGGAGAAAACCCCCAGAACAGCAAAAACAGTTACATGTTTAAGTTTATAGATCTGCCTCCTCAAAGGCAGCTTTGTCTCTGTGGACTCATTCTCTCCAGACAGGTGCAGGTTTATTTATTCTGTACAAGGTATTTTGCAAATAATTTTCACAGAGACTCTTAGACCATTATGACAGCGATTATATTGCAAATAAAGCAGGAGGATGACAGTGACTAACCCAGTGCAGAGCCCTACAGTATAAGAAACCATATTTTTATGCCTACCACCAACTCCTCACACACCCAGATTCCACAGCACGAGCTCATGCACACAGCTAACAGACTATTTGTGATGGGGTTTTAAGACGATACCACAAATTTGCAAAAGCTTTAGGAAGTCAGAGTTGATGCTATGATGGAATTTCCTTTAAAGCTGCATTTATAATAAATACCTAACGGATTCCAGTATAACCTTGCTACTGCGTTTGCTGCTGTTAAGACATTAAAAAAATCTAACAAGATTAACTATGACACCTCAAGACAGGACAGATATCTCCATTTAGAGTCCAGTTTTAATCAAAAATCAACCAAGCTATCTGCTCAGTAACATTAACCCACTTGGGTAACAAAACATGCACAGCCCTTTACACAAAACAAGAGCATGTAAACAAAGTTATTTACACCTCTGAAGATGGGTGGCATTTTTGTTCCACTATTAAACAACCACTCATCAGTTTCATTGTTCTGGTGCAAAACCTAGACAGAAATCCATGCACGGGGCAGTTCTGCTTGCCTGCAAAAGTTCTCCTTCCAGTGAGCACACGCTGCTGAAGGGCCCCTCATGAACAGGCTGGTGAGAGAATTTCTCTGCAGCCTTAACACACACAAGTTTCATCATCGAGAGCTATTAAAGGAATTCTCATCCTCACTTGACTGCCCTGACACGTTGTAGGGAGCAGAGGAGCTGGTTAGTGAGTTAGTGAGAATGTGTGAACTACAGACACCTCTGAATTCACACACTTTACCACCTTCAACCTCCACTGCCTCTAACTATCACTAGAATCAAAACACAGTGAGATCAACTAACAGATTCTTTTGGGAGCCCTAAAGAAAATTACTCAGAAGTGCAAAAATAACGCTAGTAAAAATATAATGAAGTTATTTATCCAGTCTTGAAAACACATTTCTTGACAAATACCCTAAGCATGCAAACTCTGCAATACCCCAGAGGTTCACAGCATCCCAAGAACCTTTATCTCATCCAAAACTGACCAGCACAGCAACAGAGCTGGACTGGAGCAGGAACACCACAGACAAGGTTTCCTTTTGGTCTAACACCAAGCACAGACATTACATGTCCAACAGAGCAAAAGACAGTTCACATTTGGGACTATAAAATCAAGAAGGCCAAGTCTAAAAGGTCCAGCTCTGTTTCTGCAGCTGCTGGGACAATTCACCTTTTGTGCACCCTCCCTCCCACCAGATGGATAAACAAGCCCAGGAAGACAACACTCTGCAGCCTCTGCATTTTCTGAATGAAGAGCTGCTGCAATTTACTACAAACCTGTCTCATTAAATTATGTGCATAATAAAATATACTGAATTAATCTAAATGATCTGTCTAGACCAGCAAATGAATTTCCAATTGTAACTGTATTTAAGGAAAGGGAAAAAAAATCAAGTTTAAGTAAGCTTAGTCCATTATTGTAACTTATTGATCCTGAAAATTAAGACATTATCTTTGTGCACTGAATCAACAAAACATCTTTAAAGAGTATAACTGAAAGTTATGGTAAGCCACATTTGACACATTCTAATTGCTTGCTGCTCTCCTATAACTTGCTATTACAAGCCTTTAAGGGTACAAAGTAAATAATTACGTCATCATACATTTGTCTGCACGGTAAATATTAAGATGAGAGGATTTAGATAACGAATTCTTGAATTCCAAGTTCTGTGATGGTCTATTCCATAAAATAATAAAACCCAATAAAGAACTGCTATAAAGCATAATCTCTATTTTTTTTTTTGCAACAGGAAAAACAAAGCTCCACATCTCCAAAGTGACAGATACAGAGTGACCAATTTGTTCCTTGCTCTCACTTTCTAATTCATGCAGCTTGGAATACCCCTGTGATCAGCTACATATTGTTAAACTCAGCAACAACGTTCAAGTTCTTGAGCACTGTATATTTAACACATATTCTTTGCATGCCTCATTTTGTGCATTTCTTCCACAAATTGTAAGAACCAAACATTTTAGTTACTTCACAAAGAAGGGACTAAACGCAGAGCATTTTGGAACATCGTCTGGATGTCAAATACAGACATTTCTTGTATCTCCATGATGCAGGTGACAAAAACTGATGCTCAGTGAAGGACTAGAAAAATGGCACCTTGTAAACAGAAGGCCTAGATATCAACGGCATGATGTAACATTGCATTTGTTCAAGGACAAGCTACTTCAAATACCAAAGCCAATAAACTATCTGCTTAAAAATTCAGCGTACTTGCAGGCTATTCTTGCTTTCAAACAACAGCAAAAAAAATCATCTGACTGGCACTACAAACAGTGATTTAAAAATACAGCCTTATCAAAGCAGAAAAAGCCTGATTGGGACGTTTTCCAGCCAACACTAAGATAACAGAAAGCCAAGCTTTCCACCTTTGTTCTAGGTCAGCATGTGTGAAGTTCACACAGTAGAATTCACAAGGAGAAAGACTGAAAGAAATACCAGTTTCAATCATAAGACCTGCCAGCAAGTGCATACCATAGAAAGCAGTAACAGTATTAAAACTGACTTAAAGAAACCATCCAAGAGTGAAAACTGTCTTCTGTGATCAGTTACCAAAAGATGTCAGCAAACAACTAATAACCACACTGCTTTTCAGTACAGCATCAACTGCAACCTTTACCCCATCTAGTCTTCAACCACCTGTAGGCACAGAATTTGCTGTCTAATCACCATTTTCTATCTCAAGCTTTTGCCTTCTGTTTCGAAGACTATTTTGGCATGGCTGAAGAGCCAGTTCTGGAGGAAAAATGCCATATTTTTTCCTGGACAGCAGACATCTCAGTGTTTCTTTTTGAGGACTTCCTGAAGTTAAAAGTCCTTCATGAGGTGCTGTTGGTTCAGGAAAGCAACAATAAGAATCACTCGTGATCCGATCGCAGACTGCCCTCAGCTTTCTGTCACATGGTCAAACATTTGTATGGCTTGACAACTATTTTAAGAAAAAGCTGTGTTTACTGTAACTGAAAACCCAAGGGGTTACTTAGGGGGAAAATCACCACTCAGAATTTCTTGCTTCCATGCTAGTTTAGCCAGTTCTCCTACTCCCATCCCACGGCTCAGCGCTTCATGTTTGGAAGTCACCCAAGTCACTGCTTCCAGAAATTGCCCTGAGGTTTTAGAAGTCCCTGAGCACGCTGGTGTAAAGTTTGTGAAGATGATAACACACAAGGTTGCCCCCAGATGGCAACATGAACAGGGATTGATAGAACTTTGGAAGGTTAAGTTGGAATGATCAGATTTATTTTCCCTTGCATGCAAAGGCTTAGAAAAGGAAGCAGGATGGGAAGAGTGGTGCAAATCAACACTGCAGATCCATGTTTCCTTTTTACTTTTCCCGGAATCTCAAGTGAAGGATATGTAATTTAGCTGAGAAAATTCACTGTAAATGGAAGAAGTATCTGCTTGCACTCAACATGCTTTGGCAGATACTTCTGAGAGGGAACACAAGGTTATGGCATACATAAAAGCCAGGAGGGGATTTTGAACCTACATTTGAAATTCTGGCCTGCAAGTGCTGCACAGTAACAAGCTGCTTCCAAAAGGAGTCCTGAATCCAAACACAAAGAGAGCACAAACATGATCAATAAACAAATTAAATAAATGGCAACTTATACCTTTATTACCATGCAGAAGTTCTGGCGGCATGTTATTTAAAAAAAAGCTTTTTTTCCTGCTATTATTCCCATCTCGCTTGTCTCCTTTTCAGGAGCTCTGTAAGAGAAACATCGAGTAGGTAACTGAAAAACAAAATTTTAAAAAAAGCCAATCCCAAATAAACCCCGACTGCTGGCTGAGCTTCAGCTGTGGCCCAAAAGGCCCCTTGAGGCTCCTGTACTGTGCTGAAACTGAGCCTAGCACATTCCTCTGGGGAGCCGGGTGTCGTAGACTCCTTTGCTAAACTACCAGCTGCAAAAGCAATCGGAAAAATAAGGTAAAATTAGAAAAAGCCCAACGCTGGGGCTGACGGAGCTGCACTGACCGGCACCTTCTGCACAGCAACGTCCTTCAAACCCCGCTCCTTCCCCGGGCCCAGAGAGCCCAATGCATGGGGTGGAACCTGGCAGGGCTCAGCCCTGGATGGGATCACTACACCGGGCACGGCTCAGCACCGAGGAGAATCACAGCACCGGGCAGAAACCGCAGCACCGGGCAGGATTCACAGCACCGGGCAGAAATCACAGCAGCGGGCACGGGCTCAGCACCTCACCCCAAGGCTGCAGACGCTGCAGCACGGGCCTGTGGCCCGCAGCGCCCCGAGACACCCGGCCGGGTCNGGATCGACAGGCAGCCCCGCCAATCGCAGAGCGCGACCCGCCCCGCCGTTGCCAAGGCGACGAATCAGCACCCCCGTCCGCCCGCTGGGAGGCGGGGCGAATGCTAATGAGGAGCCAAGCCTGACCGCCCCGGGCCGCGCCACCGCTGGGGAGACCGCTGGCCAATGGCGCAGGGAATATGCAGATGAAGGCGTGGCTATGCAGATGAAGGCGTGGCTATGCAGATGAGGCGGTACCGGCAGCCCCCGGGGCGCGGGAAGGCCTCACGGGGCGCGTTCCCAGGGCTGGTTGGAACGGTCCGGCACGAACGATCGCACCGTGCCTGCCTCTGCCCTGTGCTTTGTGCGGTACTTGGGCTGGCAGTTGGGCGTGGAAACTAATGTTAGCTCACCGTAACCTAAGTAGGAGAAAGTGTCACTCTCAGGGACAGGCGGAAAAACATCAGGGTTTACATTTATCCATCACCAGGTGCTTTATTGGGGTGGGGGTCGTCAGTGCCGTGTTTTCTTGTAGATGCTGCAGTCTGATGGGGCCAAACGTGAAATCAAGCACATTCACAGAGTTGCATAAATTTCAGGCCAGCATCCATGTAATTATGAGTTCCTTCATCATATTGACATCTTCCATGCCATGTCGCTCTGAGCAGGTCAATGGATACCTCAAAACCCCAGGAAAATGGTCCACAAAGCCATGTATGCATATGAAATGGTAGGGGGTGACAGAGGGAGATGAGACAAAAATACTTCTCCTCAGAATTATCTTCTCTTACCCTTGATCCAGCTCTCGGTGAAAAGCAAACACAGGGATGAGCAGATTAATTCTGCAGCACAAACTCATTCATCAGAGGTGGACACAAATGTTCTTTAACAAGGGAATGGCTGCAAGGGCAGTGGGGAAAATCATCACAAAATCTGAACCACTCCTTCGCTGCGCAGCTCCCTCCTGCCATCCCCAAATACTTTTGCTGGCATACTGTTGATTCTGGAGTATTACTCACCCCTAAATGGGCTGACAGCTCCTGGCCGTCGGCCACGTGCTGACAATGTACGAGACGTGAATTAACAGTGATAATGCTCCTTGCTCTGGCACAAGAGTAAGGCTTTAATGAAACCTCCACTGGGAATTTCTCACATGCATTGGGATTGAGGAGGGTTTTGGGCTTGGCACAGCTGGCTCCAAGGATGTCTGTTGGTCCTTCTCAATCCATTCTTGCCGAACCCACATGTTGTTTCACCCTTGCATTTACCCAAAGTTGTTGGACTCATCTTTAGGGACTACAGATCTTTGGGACTAAGGGGTAATTTGTGTTACTCCAAATATTTTTGTAATATTTTGCTGACTTTCCCAGAAAAGCTATTTTTTTTCCAGTAAGCCCCAATTCAGCCTCCCTCTTGGATAGCTCAACATTATAGGTTCAACATGAAGCAAAGAAATATTTCTATTGCAGCTTTTCAGCAAAGCCCCACAAACAGAAAGTGAGCGGGAATTTAAATTATTGTTTTCTGACAGTGGAGGCCTTTGTCATGACTAAGCAGCTGATCAGAAAGAGTTCTTCAAAAGGACCATGGCAAGAGAAATCCACCAATTAAATGACCAAGATATACTGAGTTTTTATAGCTTTTTCAGGTTTTAATTGAAGGCATGGTCATCCTTCTCCAGGGTAGTTGGTGAGCATTTTAGCTAGATTTCCATGCTTAGCAAAAATGAGGATAATTGACAATTTCTTCCTTTGTTAAATATTCAGGCTATTCTCTAACATATAACATATAATCTAACACCATAAAACCCCAAAACTGGACAGGGAGAAGAATCTAATTTGTCTCCCTCCTGCGCCTGCAATGAGGGGAGAGAGCAGTTACCTTTTAAAGGAGATGGCACAGAAATTTTGCCTTGTTGGCAAAGTTTTGCAATGTTAAAGTAATTAAAGAGGGGGTTTACAGTGGAAAGTATTGGGCAACTGTCTCAGGCATAGGTGTAACCATCAGCTCCACCTATAATAAACCTAACTGCTTCCCTCCTGTGGAGAAACACAATCCACTTTGGAAACTGATCCCAGCAAACCTTGTCACTGCAGCAGATTTAGGAAACATAAATGGGTTAGGAAGAAGGAAGGGCAAAATGGAAAACCAAAAATTATGGAGATGTTGACGTAGAGACATTGCGAGGCAACATGGTATGTTGCAGCAGAAATGCTGATTGTCAGCACTCAATCCATCACCCATTGCATGTAGGCAGAGACGAAGGCCTCTTCCCTCCTCCTCCAAACCATCCAGTAGCCAAAGCAGTCACTCAATCCCAACACGTTCAGGCAAGTTGTCCAGCTCCGCTATGGGAAGCTCTTTTTAGCCCATGGCTCCTTGCCAGGGAGTTTCAAAACCAAACCCATTTGTTTAGTGAAGGCTCGAGCATCTTCAGCTCGGTGCTGCCTGTCCCTCCTCCGGGCCGGAATTCCCAGCACCCGGTGCCTCCATGGCCTTTCAGAGACACAGCAGTGTCCTCGCAGTTCTGTGCCAAAAGTCCTTGGAAACGCTCCCGACGCTCCTGTTCACCAACAGCTTCACCTTGGAGGAGCGAGGGGCTTGCCCACACTTAAAAAATAGTTTGGATTAAGGGACAGTGTGAATTAAAAGCAGAATGGGAATCCCAAAATATCTCTGGGCAAATAAGCCCTGAGTTATCAAAGCAGAGTTTTCAAGGTCTCCCTCTTCCTGCATCCCCATATGAGTGAGCCAGACACCACTCTGCAAAATGGGAAACATCCAAATCTTCAGTAACCTGAATAATAAAGATTTCCTCCTGCAGTCTAGCCCATCCTAAAAGAGAGGAATTTTGAGCTCTATTGGCGGTAATAGAGTGTTTTGAGCTGCTGGCACTGAAATTGAAGATAGTGTGAAACAGCTACAGTCACAGAAATTTATTTAATGTAACAGAAATATTTTAATAGCAGACATTGGTAATACTGATAAGGCTGTAATGAAAAACCTGGTAATGCTAGAGCCACATGAATTTTAACCAGTACCTTGAAGAAAAGCAATTCAAGAGAAAAAGGGATCCGTAAATAATGAGGAACATGGCAAAAGCTGAATAAGTAGAAATAGCCAGTCTGTTGAAAGGCTGAATAAGCATGTTCTTTGTAATGGCATGGAAAGGAAAAGACACAACAGCCTGTATCCTCCGCTTCAGTGATAATTCCCCTGGGAGCTGCACCCATTCAGCTGAGGGCAGTTCAGGGGCTGAACCACTTCCCTTCAGTATAAAATAAAGTTTTGAGAATCTCTGTGGTCAAAGTTGGGAAAGCTTAAAAACCTGAGACTTCAAGGGGCTTTCTGCAGGAAACCAGCAAGCTTATTAAACCATGTTTACTCACAAAGTCTAGGCACAATCATAGAGTCACAGGATTGTTAAGGTTGGAAAAAAACCTTTAAGATCATCAAATCCAACCGTGACCTCCATGGTCATCATTAAATCATGTCCTCAAGGGCCATATCCACAGGTTTTTGGATTGTGTGATGTACCCCTCTGCTGAATCCTGAATTCTAATTCCGGGTATGACTTCTAGTGCTGGAAACTCCTGTTCCTGGAGCTGAGTAGACAGTAGCAGGAAGAAGTACTGAGGACAAAAATATTTGGGCCAAACTGGCTCACTTTCATACCCTGTCTTCCCTGGGATGGAAGTCCATGGGTTTTTTGCATATCTATAGCAGGGAAGATGGGGGTAGATCAGATTGAACTCACAACTTCAATCCTTCACACACCTATATAGGATTTGGGACACTCCTTAGGGGGATACTGACTTTTAGGAACCCCCTCCTAATGAGGGCTGGTACACGTGAGCTTCAGCCTGAGTTCCAGGAGCAGATCTGAAGAAAGTCTATTTTCCCAAAGCCTATGCACCACCGCTGCCAGTTGATCAATCAGTGATGCTTTATACCCTAATAGATGTTTATTTGCCAAACTTGGCCACAAGAACATCTCACTTAGAATTAATTCCCACATCCGAGTTTAGCTATGCGTGCGGCAGCGAGGCAAGTGACCCCTGTGCTCTTGGGACCACACTTCATGAAGGCAGCAGATCAATTCAGCAGCTTGTGTGAGGCTCCTTTCTGGAAACTCAAGTCAATAGAAGTTAATTATACTTATTGATACAAGGTCAGAATTGACGTGGGAGTGAAATTTAACCTGCCTGAGCTCTTCCTTGTTAACTTCTCTCTGTCCCCAGGAACTCGCTTGGAGAAGCCACTGAACAGGGTGGGTGTGACAAGGCAGAGTGAAGGGAAGCTCCTCACAGTCCACAGTGGAAAGGATATTTCCTTTTAGATATTCCCTGTGCCAGGTCAGACAGATTTTGGCTGCCCAGGTTAGATGTTATTGATGCTGGTTAATTTAATGGAATTATTCGCTGAATTCAATACTGTTGTTTCAGTAGCACAGCCTTTCCCCGAGGCAGCACCAGTTCTCTCTCCATTTTGCTGGCTCTGTGGATGAAGGGACAGCAGAGAAATGTCCTCTGTGGCACGCACATGTATTTTCCAAGTGTTCCTGATGACACATCTGCACTGTTCCCCCCAGCTGCCAGGGCTGGCAGAGTTCACAGCACGGTGACAACTGCCCTGACACCCAAGGTGCCACCTCCTCTCCGTGCAGGAGAGACCTCAGGCATCTGCTAATCCCAGGAATGGGCTCAGGACAGTTCAGCCCTGCAGTTTTGCAAAAAATCCCTGGATTTTAACCCTGTGACCCGTGACAACCAGCAACACCTACAAAAAAAAAAAAAAGGAAAGAAGAAAAAAATTAAAAACCAACCCCTGCAGACACTCAGCCATGTTTACTGATACACTATTGACTGTTTCAGCATCTAAGTTTCTCTAGCTTGGTAAAATTAGCACCTTTGATCCAGCAAATATTTATATGCACCTATTACTTGCTGAAATTGTCTTCTGTACTTGATGTAACAAAGTCCTGTCTACTGGTCCCTAGGCAACCACTAGAACAAACTAATTAGTAAACTACTAATTCGCACATATCCATCAAAACAAGATCCAGGCTAATTTCACGGTGCCTCAGTATTTACTGTGTTAAAAAACTAGCATCTCAACTTCGCCAAAATAAATTATACTTATTTACAGATTGGTTTTAAAAATTAGTGTTAAAAAAGGTCTTAGCATGAAATGCCACCCACCCAAAAAAGGTAATGAAATAAATAAGATATCTGAGCATGAACAAAAAGAAAAAAAATCAGATCCTGTCCCAGATCCTGTCCCAGATGGAGCTGGGAAGCTTGGCTCTGGATCTGAAGGCTGCTACATAAGAAATCCCCGACTGGCAGACAAACTAATGTGCCTCCCTCATCAGCTTCTGTGTCAGCTACAGCTGACTCTATTTACTTTTAGCCCAGAGAAGGAACTGGGAGCAGAAGGAAAAGAAAAAAAACCCTTCATTGATATTCACAATGTTGTCTTACATGTCCAGCATTATTTTTGTCCAAGGAACCTCTTTCAGAAAATGGGAGAAAACAAGTGATGAGGTGGAAGAATGGCCTTCAGAGGGGAAGAAAGGAGCCTGTTGTGGAGGAAAGGGTTTGTTTTATTCTGTATTAAAGTACCATGAATCATTTTGGTTTCTGTTGGCATATTGGGTATCAGAAGAGTGAGGTGGACTCAGTCTGAAAAAATGGGCTTTTTTACCCTAACTAAGCTAAATGTCCAATTAGACATCTCTAACGATGAAGGTGGGTTGGTGGAAATTGCAGCTCACCCCGATGGCAAAGATCCCCACTTGTCCCCATTTCCCTGCAAAATAAACAATTGCCTGAACCCAAACCACAGCCCTGCTCTGGACCACGGGTGCAAATCCAGGCAGTGAGCTTTGGCAGCAGAGGTCATGCCCGGTGTCTGCCTGGCTGGGCTGGCCATGCCGGCGTTTCCCAAGCCCAGCGTTCCCGGCCATCCCAGCCATCCGGCCCCACGGCAGCAGGAAGGAGCCCTGCCAGCTGGCTGCCTGCTAAGGCTTCCCAGCAGCGAGGGACCATTCTGCCTGCAGCACTGCCCAGGGCTCTTGCACATTTCCATGGATTCCTGTCACCAGGGATGGGAACCTGGAAGGAGGGAAAGCAGCTTTACCTGTGCGCGGCTGCTCCGGATGCAAAGCACACTCGTATTTTTCCAGCCCTGCCGTTCTGAAGGGGATTTTGCAGATCCTCTCTCTTCATTTACACCAAGTGAGGGTTTATCCCTGGCTGACAGAGCTCAATTTTGGCTCTAAGCATGGCACTTATGCTGCTGGGAATTATGTCCAAGAAGGCACGACTGACAGGGAACTTCTAATTGACCACAAGGTGATTCATTGGGAGGCTCGCACTCTCTGAGTTAAAACAGCATCGCTAAACAAAAATCACTGTAACCCCCGGACTGTCTGGCAATCAAGTGCCCCAGGAGCCTTGACATGCTGGTGGGGGATGGCCAGGGCTGTTTGCTGCAGGTGCAGCAGGGCTGGAGCCGCTGCAGTCCCTCCCGTGCAGCTCGAGCAGGGTCCAGCAGTGGCTCTCCAAATGCAGCTGCTTTGGTTTTGGCAGTGGCTTTGCACAGGCCAGGAAAAACAGCCCTTCTCTGGGAGCATGGAGGCAGAAGGAGTGAAGACTGAAGCAGGAAGGAGTGGGGTGAGGAAGGAATCAATGAGCCTTGGATTTCCTCAAATTAATCATAGAATCATAGGATAGTTTGGGTTAGAACTTTTGGTCCCCCCTGAAATGCACAAGGACGCCTTCAAACAGACCAGGTTGCTCAGAGCCCTGTCCTTACACACTTCCAGGGATGGGATGTCCATCGCTTCTCTGGACAACTTGTTCCAGTGTTTTACCACGCTCACTGTAATTTTCTTCGCCTAATATCTACACTGAAACAATCCTCTTTTAGTTTAAAAGCATCACTCACCCTTGGCAGTGCTCATATCAGCCCTGAGAGTTCTTCTAGCCTGCAGAGGGATGAGACTCCATGAAGCAGCCCTATGCCAAGAGAGGAGATGCAAGTGCCCTTTCAGCCAGAGTGAACTTTGTCAGGTTTTTACTAGGAAAAAAACCATTATCTGTTCACAAGAGCAGCCTTGTGGGGCTGTACATGCTCCCACTGCTTCAGAAGTGGAAGGACTTTTTCCTATCTTTTGTATGTGCAGCCGCTATTTAATGTAAATGTACTTACCAAAAATTGAATAACTCCCACACCAGTAATTTTATACCCATCCAACATTTAAATTATGAGTGCAATAATCTGCAGCACCACGACTCACAAGGCAAGGCTAGAATTCCCGAGGCAAGAAAAGTCTATTTTTAGACCTTTGCAGCTGAGATTTTTACTAGATGTAGAAATTTGCTCCCTTCTGCTGCCTCAGGGGTTAACTGGTGTGAAAAGTTTCAGGGTTTTGTTTTTCTGACAGGTGGTCAAACAGCAGCAAAGCAAACATGCTGCTTTCAGGGGAAGGAGTGCAAGAAGAAATCCCCGTGCTCTGCCCGGGTGAAGGATTGACTAACAGGGTTACTCTGAGGCAGAGAAGTGATGAAATTGCTTGTTCCTCTGAGGACATCCTCTGGCTGGGCTGTAACCTGGCTCAGGAGTGGTGTGTGTTCCCCCTGAGCAGGGGCTGTGCTGGAATCATTCCATCTTTAGTCCATGTAGCTGGCAGCAGTTCCACAGAAGATGCTCCTGACTCATATTTGCAAATGCCATTTAAAATCTTGGGTTATTTTCTTCTCTATGTTCCATAAGGGGTTTTTTTATATATATTTCAGGGACTTGATGTTTTACTTGCTCTTCTTCTGTCTGTGGTACCCAGGAGAGAGCAAAGCAGTGCAAAACGTTTGTTTCCCACTGTGTGTGGCAATAGCAGAAAATGAATGAGAGAGAAAAGGATCAGATGCATCCCAATAATCAGAAGCTCCTTTCTGCTGGGCCCCACGAGGGATCTGTGTCATTGAGAGCATAGAGGCAGCTCTGGTTCAGGCTGAGCAGCTCAGGGTTTCATCACTTTTTGTATCACATAAAGGCATTTATCAGCAGGGCTCAGAATAACTGGTGGATGACATGTGATGCTCCTTCCAAATCAGGACTGTAGCGTAATGTTCTCCGTGCCAAGCTCTGTCTGGAATTACAGCCTGGTGAGAAATCCAGCCCTAGAACTCTCCTCCCTTGACAAATCACCCCACTGCCATTTCTTAATCAAAGGCTGCCAAAATGGGAGTTCTAACACCTCACCTGCCCAAGCCCAGCTGAGAGGCTGCTTGGTGGCAAGAGTTAAAGACGTTTATTTTGCCTTTGAATACCATCTGTGCACCATGTACAGAAAAAGATGCTAGATCTCTGTCTCCCAGTGCCCTGTGAAAAGCTCTAGCAGAGTTAATGGACCTTAATTTCCTCTCCCCTGCAAAGCAATGCACTGCTTTCCCTGAGGTCATCAGGCTTTGGTTGTGCTTGAGGGAAAAATAGTTTTAAAAAAGAAAAATATTGTGGCAAATGGAGATGCAATTATTTTAAAACATTGTCTCTTTTGAGAAGTAACAGCAATAAAAATTATGTGAAGATCAAAGAGAAAAGAGGCTGTGCTCAAGAATAATTCAAAAATAATAAGGGGCAGTTGCTGAGCAACTCACCAGTGCAAAGTATTGCTGTTTTCTGGTCCATCCCCCCATCTGCACAAGAGGGATGGTGTCTAGCACTGGTCAAAGAAAAAGTCTGTGTGATTGCCTGGGTACAGTTAGATCGAAGGTCTTTGCAAACAGCTCCTATCAATCAGCCTTGAGCCATTGATCTTACATCTAAAGCACTTATTGAAATATAAATTACAGTTTTTTTGATCTAATCCACTATTGAGGATTCCTTTCTTTCTTTTTGAGGATGGGTAAATAAAATTCTTCCATCAGAACTTGCTTAATAATTATGCTGGACACACAGTGAACCAAATCCTGAGGGTGAAGCAAAGCGAGGACTCAGAAGCTAAAGGCTGATTTCTTTTCCTCTGGTCTTTTTTTTTTTTTTTTGTTGGAATAGCTATTCTTCACCCAGCCATTGCACAGTGCTAAATGCATCCCAACAACCAGGGTATTATTGTCTGTTATCTGCCTCAAGCTGAGAAGCACACGTGCCACAGGGATCTGCCTGCTGCAGAGTGATACCCATGCTTTTTCCTCCCATGGTGGGTTCGTCCTTGTCCTGCTTTTGTGCAGCTCCTGGCACTTGGCTCCAGATGCAAAAGTGCTTTTGCCCTCCAAGGAGGGATTGTCAGTGTCCATCCATTGGGATCTCTGGCATCAGGATTGCACTGAGACCATCAGATGGAGGGGCAGATGCCATGACAACCCCATAGCAGGGCCAGGACACAGCTCAGGTGGTCACTGCCCCTCACTCCTGCCAGGGTCTCTGGGAGAAGTTTAGATTTCTGATAACCATGGAAATATCATCTCATTTTGTCACAGAAGGGAATAAACTCCTGAGTTCCACCCCAGCCTGCAGAAATGGGGGGATCCCACTTTTCCATCTCCCTCTCCAGCAGGGCAGGATGGAGATGTGACTCAACACCACACTGTGCACCCCTCTGGGAAGGGTCCCTGTGAGCATCCTGGGAGTAGGCTCAGCCACAGGGTCAGGGACCACAGAGCCCCTGCTCAACACTTCTTCCCAGGGGAGGGACCTGGGGCAAAACTGATGCTTGACCCACAGCAATGTCAGTGTGACAAGGCTTGCCCTGCTATTTCCCAGTGTGGCTGCTTTTTATTTTTTTAAATACCCCTTTGAAAGCAGTGCAGCCAGCTCAGCTCTGCCTCTTGGATGCTGGCAGGCTGCCACCCTTTAATTAAGTCTGCTGTTATGTCTAATGCTGGTGGCAGCATTTCAGGGCACCAGCACAGAGGCTGTGGGAGTGAGAGATGAGGTGGCTGCAGAGCCGTGTGGTGACTTGGATGTTCAGGCTAACACGCCAAAGTAAGAGTGTTGATTTTATCATCCTCACTGGTCAGATCAGCGCTGAGCACAGATGCGGCCAGGCCATAGAAAAACTCCTTTTCCTTCAGGAAAGAGAGCAGCTGGGAGCAGAGAGCGTTGGTTTGAAACCCCCCCCCTCACTTCATGGCACAAAAGCGCTGCCAGAGCCCTCTCTGAAGTCCCCTGGTACCCAGGTGTGTGCCCGCAGCATGGAGCAGCTCGGCAGGCTCGGCACCGTACTGACCTACAGCCTGTGCACCTCCGGGGCTGCCACTGCGCCGTCCCTGCCTGAACTGAGCCTGAGCTGGGCTTCCAGCCCGGGTGGCAGGAGCAGGGACTGAGGAAGGGACAGCTTTAGCATCTCTCACTGTGCTGGAGGCCAGACTGCAGGGTAGTTTTCCCTCCACTTCTGGCTGCTCCGCACGGAGAAGCTCAAATTCACATTCCCCATCAAGTGCATCAACAAAGGGAGTCTGTGGCCAGGTACATTTCACTGCCCCAGAGCCTCTTTGCTGCAAGTCATGACTTGATTCCAGGGCGTTCTTCAGCCTCATTTCTCCTCTCACAACTCCCAAGAGCACAGATCTGTTCCTTCCTCTCCTCTCCACGCAGCTGCTGCTGTTGTGCAACCCCAGGGCTGAATCTCAAGGCCACTGTGCAATGGCCACGCACAGGACACGATGCTGAGGCACAGCCGGGAGTGTGCGATCCCAAACCCAGCTTCCAGCAGCTCCCTGTCCCCACAGCCAGCCGTGGATGCTTTGGAAAATCAGCCTCGCATTGCAAAACGCAATCCCGGGATCTTGTCTGGGATGTGGGACTCTGCCACCACCAAGTGATCAGTAGAAAGAGAGAACAGCCTGTTCGAGGCAGCACTTGTGTAACCTCGGGCTGGTGCCCAGCACCCTGCGATTTGTATTCTGCCTCTTGATCTCTCTCTCAACTGTGCCCTGCTGCCCCTCCTGATCTCCATCAGCTGCCCCAGAGCAGTTTGTCACTCCCTCAGCCCCACAAGGCTGATTTGATCTGCTCTGCTTGCGGATAATGCCACGGACAGAGCCGCGTTGCAATTAAATACTCTCCCGGTTCTATGCTAATGAGAAGCAGGAACAGAATGCACAATAGCAGATAATTACAGGCGAGCAATTACAGACACAATCTTCCCTCTTCCTTGTCCTTGCAGTGTTTTTTCCACTGTTCCACACTTGCCGTGAGCCTGACACAGCAACCAGAGCTCCGAAAATGATAAGCAGAGTAATAAAAGCTCTTTCAAGCATGGCCTGAAGCTCTATAAGCACTGATCATCCCTTCAGGCCATATTTCTGCAGCACTGCTGGCCAGGGCAGTGAGCAGGGGGTCTGAGCTGCTAAAGAAATGTCATTATAGAACCCCAACTTAATCGTGATAATTGAACTAAAGGAATATTATGGAATATTTCTTGCTTGTTTCCAAGAGGAGTTGTAACTTGCTAAAACTTTTTGAAACCCAGCTGCTGTAAATAGCTCATGTGCTTTCCTAATCCCTTACCTTTCTTGCTCAATACCAAGTATCTATTTAGGAACTGTTTTTCAACACTGTGCACTTTGCACAATTAATTTGGGGAAGTCTGTGGTGTGTCCCAATGCTCAAAAAAGGTCTGTGACAGGCTGGAGAGATCACATGTATTAAGTCAACCTATAAAAACAAATAAGCATATTTTTATACATGTAATCTCAGGCAGGATTGCTTAGAAATGGTGAAGTGCTTTAAAACAATGCATAATATTCCTAAATGCCAATTGTCACATGAAATATTATCCAGAATCACTTCTTTCTCCTTCCCAACCTCCCTGCAAACAAGTGGGATCTGCACAGCCTGGCCGTGGGCACTGGGAACAGCATCAGCTGTGAGTGGTGCATTATTAACAACTGGAATTATTAACTCTGTTTCAGAAAGCTGTTCTGTGCCTCTACACACAGTCATTTGCAAAATTATTTGGAAAATTCATCTTGCACCTGATCCCTCCTTTTTTTAATGAACCACGTCATGCTGTCAGACAATGCTGATGGACAACAGAAAGCAAGGAGAAAGGGAAATAGCACCTGAAATGAGAGGCAGAGCCTTTCCCACAAAGCACCTCACTCACAGAGTTAAAGCAGAGCAAAACAAGGGGAGATTAAAAGAGAAGCTGCAGCACAGGAGGGGGTGTCAGCATGGTGGGATATGGGTCCCTGTGGGGAAGGTGAATATCCTAGATCTCACTTACTGCCAAAACTTTTAGCCACCAGGAAGGTGCTGGTGGTACCTGGCTCTGGTTTGGTGCCCTCCTCTATTCCCAGTTGCCCTGGCTCTGCTTCTCCAGTCGCAATTCCAGGGAGAACCTCTCTGCTCCTGGGGTATTGTTGCTTTTTATCTCCTTCAACATCTGGTTGGAAAGCAGGAAAACCCCCTCTTTGTAGTGACCAGAGATACCCCTGGGCTCCAGGGGAGCTCTATAACCACTGGAACCCTTGGCATCCTCACTCCATGCATTTCATTCCTATTTTTGCCGCTCTTCTCTTTTTCCAACCAAATTACTGAGGAATCGTCTACCCGCCAAGCACCAAGCCAACCTTCATCAGGTAATACTGCCTGCAAAAATTGTGCAGCAGAGTTTTTCATGTCGTCAAGCTTCACAGTGTCTTGCAGGTCCTGTGAAAGAACGGAAAGAGAGAGGTGGGGATGATTTCTTGCTTCCTCTGCCCTGCTAGGGCAATGTTTCTCAACCTCCACAGGGAGGAGATGTGTGGGAAGCAAAAAGGTAAGAGGAGTTTCTGTAGCCACTGGTTTTGAGATAAGCAAGAACAGTTTGTCATGCGACCTAAAAGGAGATGTGGCTTCTGCATCCCCCAAATTCTTGCTCCTCTTCTCTCTGGCACTACACCAAACGGGAAAATTGCTGATTGACCATCGTGCCCTGGAGGTGCCAAATCTGAGCAGCAATCCTGCTGTGCCGAGGCAGAGAACAGCCAGGGGAGGACAGCAAACACCCTTCAGAAGGAAGACCTAGCTCCTGCACATACTGTTTTGCTACAGCTCCTGTGCTATTCTGTTTCTTAAATTGTAGAGAAAGTGTTTAATGTTCCTTGTCCTCTACTTCTCCCTCCAGCACGGCTGCACTCTGGTTAGGCAGGTCAGAACCAGCAGGACATGATTACTCATTGGAGAGGGAAGGACATTCAGTTCTTTTTTCCATTTTTTGTTTCAGGATGGTCTTAACTCTCCACAGATCACGGCAGCTGTGACATCTAGTGCCATCCCTGCAGTGTTTGGAGTCCCCCAAGATAGTTTAGCTTACTGGTTTCACAAGAAGAGCCTTCTCATCACCACAGTCAGGAAAAGGAGAGTCCTGGTACTTACAGCCACAGCAAACTCCCTCTCCTTAGGTCAAAAGCCTCAGCAAAGCCCAGGCTAGCTGATGAGATGAGTTTATTTGCTGAAACCCTGTTTGCTGCAAGCCAGACAAATGAAGAGACCTGCTGGAGGTCTCAGCTCTCCAGACCCACGAGGGCTCTGTTTCCTTTGCCCTGTACTATCTTTGCACAAATCTGATTCCAAATGACTTGTCTAAAGGCCAAACCAGCTTCAGGAATAGGAATTGGGCTTGGAAGAGGAAGACAGTTGATAACAGCACCGACAAAAACATCCTGAGCATCACTGTAGCTTTGCCTGCAGTGATGCTTCCTAAATGCTTTGTCTTCCTCATATCACTGTGTGCCTTTTCAGTCTCTTCCCCATGTCTTTGTAGTTGGATGCCTGACATACTCTCTATTAGTCTCTGCTGCCTTGTAATGAACATCAAAAGAATGAAAAGATGATGAATTGGAGATCAGGACCGAGAGCAATCGTTAATAGAAGGAAATACATTAGGCACAACACAGCTCAATAGGAAATATATTTTCTATCTGCCTTTGTTACACAGATCTAAGGCAAGACTTGGCATTGTCTCAAGCAGCCAGAGATGGGGTTGAGACAAGGTTTTTTTATAAGAAAAGCCAGCAGTCAGGGAAAATTCTTGTACAGATGAAGGTCTTTCTAAATCAGAGTGATCTGGAGACTGTGGGTCAGGCTGTGCAAGGCACCGGGCAGGCAAGGGGAGCAGCATCCCACTGGTAGCAAATTCATAACCAGGGAGCTGAACAGAATCCAGCCCCTTCAAAAATAGAGAAGTGGCCACAGTGGCTGACAGGAGTGGGACAGGGAACTTGGCAGAGCTGACAAGGGCTGGAAGGACAGAGGGATGTGTTCCCCTCTCCCCAGGAAGGGCACCTTTCTCTGGAGAAAATGAACTTGCTAACTGACAGTAAAGTGTTGGACCTTAAACCTTGAGAGGGCTTTTAGAGATACAAACACTTGAAAGTCTGAAATGACAGCATTTGAAGAGAGATAACAGAGGTGGTGTGCATTGTTTCACAGGCGCCACTGGAGAGGGAGAGAATAACAACAAGCTTCAGTCCCTCTTGGCTAAACACTGCCCAGCACCTGAGGGCACCAGGTTTCATTATCAGGGGCTTCACAGATGCCAAATGGTCAAATAAACAAGAGAAAGTTAGCTAGACTGCTGATTCTCCTAATCTCAGACACAGAGATCTTGTTTGCCTTCTGCTCCCCAGAGAAATGTGTTTCCCTCTCTTCCATGTTGCTTATACAACCACATATGCTTAGGGAAGAAGTTTCATACAGGAAATACAAGCTTTGGCTTACAGGAAAATCCCTCAAATGCTGTGCCTGAGGGACCCTCCAGCTTGTGAGACACCTGATGGGAGTCTGTGGGGACAACTTTATTCTCAAGTGCCCTGGCATGACTCAGAAGAAACTTTTAGTTCAGTTAAGCTGGGCAGAGACAAGAGCAAAGTTGTCTATATTTGTGTTTGGAAGTGATCTGGCAAACCCAGGGCTCCATCATCCTCTCTGATGCACACAAAGAATTGATGGATTTGCATCTTTGTAAAGGGAAAGAGAATTGGGCCCACATTGAGTGGCGATAATGAATTAAACTGAATTAAATTTTGATACATATTAGAGACATTTTAGTTACTATATAAAGTAATATACTTAATTAGCCCAGGAAGACTGTTAAATATTACATAAGGTTACCAATGGGTTCCTGCAGGAAGCGAGGGAGCTGACATTTGTAGGTGTCCTCACATGAGAACCTGGTGGTAGCTCTGGAGAAATCCATGGACTCTACAAATGGGCTTAAACTCTCCCCATCTAATTACTTACTGACCTGAAGTTTTATGAAGTCTGAGGGAATGCAAAGGAGCCCACTGTGCCACAGCTTGCACCATGGCCCAGAGAAGCCCAGCTCATTTCTCTACAGCTGCTGTGTTTTCCATCTGCCTGGGAACAGCACTGGCTTTGATTAGAAATGTTTTAGTCCTTCCCAAAACTCCTTTTGTCACTCCTGACCCACACCGCTTGCTGCCATTAAGAGTATTAGAAACAAAGCCCAGCCTTTCCTCTTAAACCATCCCCTGATGGAGTACCAAATATCATGGATACTTTTTCAACAGAGCTTTAACATTCACTCCTCCATGTGGCAAAATGCTTCCAGCAGCCAGACATGGATATCACATCTTGATGTTCAGACCCTGCTGTCTCTCTCTGAAAACATCTATCGGTCTGAGCAGCGGCTGCCAACTCAGTCGAAGGTGGCAGATGTAGGATGGCTTCTGGTTTCATTCCCCACTGTGCTCTGAAATTTTCATTTCAAAATACAATACTGAATTGGCCTTGACACGAATCAGGTGTTAAGTCTGATCAGACAGTTACTTCATTACTAATGGCATTACTCATCCTGCTCTGTGGTGTTTTCCTCCCCCAGAGTTGTTAAACATTTTCCTGCTCACAGAAGTGCTCTTGGATTGAACAAGGATAAAAATGTGACTTTCTTTGGTGAAAAGGTGATTTGTAATTTTAGGGAGCTTGTTCCCAAGAAGCCAAAAGCAGTCATGGCCATTCAGAACAGGTCCAACTATGAAAAGCCTCCCTAATGGAGATGGATTTTTGGCACTTTGCAAGTTTGGATTTGCATGTTACAGCTGGGAATGGAGAGAAAGAACAAAGGAAGGAAAGGAAAGAAGGAAGGAAAATAAAGAAGTGAAAAGGTACAGGACATGTTTTGAACACAGGTGGACACACATTGTTCCCAGGTGGGGAAAATTCCCCTCCAGAATTTGTGATCCTTCTCAGGGACATGGTGGCTTTGTGGCCATTTGCAGCTCTCAGCACATGTTGCTTTGGGAGTGGAGATGTAAGCTCCTCCCATCTTTCTGAAAGCTGGCTCACAGGTTATTTCTTAACATTTTCAAGAATTATTCCAGTCATCATCGTCTTTGTTCAACATTGAACTTGCTCAATTATGTCCCCTGCAGTATGGTAAGGAAGAGACCTTTGGCAGAAGCAGTTTTGACACCTGGCTGAGCTGGATGAAGCACATCCAGCAACTTATTTCATCGTGTCCCAGCCAGGTTTGGACTGCCATGCTGGTTTTCAGTCCTAGTAGCTCCCCAAGTTTTGACAGACAAGTTGTTGTTGAGTTTGTTTTTAGGAGAAATATATATCAAAGAATAACATTTCATTGCAAAGGCATATCTAGCATGAGAAATGCTCCCCTGGCGTTTTCTGTGTCCTACTCATTGGTGCTACATGTAAAATATTTATGCTGAGGGTTTGTGCTGTATCTTGTAGATCTGGCAAAGCAGGAGCTCAATGGGTCCTTGAAGATTTTGGCCTCAGCCACTCTGGAGTCTCTTTTCTCTGCCACACTGCCCTTCCACTCACCCCTGTGTGCTGGTAACTTGTGAGGGGATCTCAAAAAAGGGAATTTTCCAAACAGAATAAACATGTCCCATGATGAAAGGCAGAAGAAAAGGAAATAAAACAAAGGGATGGGTTTCATAGTGACAGATACTTGTGTGAATGCCAAAGCACTTTCAACCCTCGTCAGTAAAGACATGAACACAAAGAGGTTTTTTAATAATTTCTTTCTTTAAAGTTTGTTTCACAGACACGCTGCCTCCATGGGACAGAAGTAAGCAGAGGAAAAACTACAATTTGTGCGTATCCTCCTAGTTCCAGGTTTATAGAGAGCTATCTGTGGGCAAGATGGTGCAGACAAGAGAAGAGTTTTGACTGTGGAGGCAGTTTGGAGGGCAGCTGGAACAGCTTGTCTGGAGGGGTTATGGAGTCTTCATTCCTGGAGATATTCAAACCCCAACCAAAGTCCTGGCCAACCTGCTGTATCTGACCCTGCTTCAGCAGAGGAGTTGGCCTAGAAAACCTCAAGAGGTCCCTTCCAGCCTAAACCCTTCTGTGATCTGCCACCCCCAGCCCCTGCTTCGCAGGCACAACCTCAGAATAAACAGAAACCTGCCTCAGGAGAGCTTGGAGCTGAGCTACAGCTACAGCTCTGACCCTCTGGAACCTTTCCACTGTACAGATCCACAAGGATTGAGCAGTGTTCAGGCTCTGAGCTCCCAGAGATCTCCCTGCCCAGGAGAGAACCCCATGGCCTGGTGCAGAGTCATCAGAACGCCCTATATGAACATCTATAAGCACTTATGAGCATATGGGATATCTACATGTGGCATATGTACTGTGTAAGCCAGGTCCAAACGTGAGCTCTCAGACCATCTGCTTGCATGTCTGCGTGTGATCTGCTTTAACTACAGGTTGTGTGATTTTATTTACTACAAAACAAGTGTGGCATATTTCCTTAAATATATTAAAAATACACTTATCCTGTCTGCTGAAGCAACAGAGAAATATCAGGACCAGGAAACCTGTGATCTGAGCTCTATCACCTCTTATTTATCTAACAGGCCTGGCAATTTACTCTGGATAAACAATAACTGTGATTTGTCCACACTGTATTTTTTCATTTTGTAAATTTTCTTAGGCACAAAGTAGGGAGTTTGCTTTCTATCTGGACAGTGAAAACTCCGAATAATGGATGACAGCTAACAAACAGCAAACTGCTCCTCGGGATAAGAGCTGCACAGCACACGCCCCATCATTTGGAATTTGTAAACATTTCAATAAATGCTAGTCCTTGACTGAATAGCTGGAGCTTTCAAATAACACCAGATCACAGACAGCTGCACAGCGAAAGTGGTTTGTGGGTTCATTAAACATCACGGGCGTCCAAAAACAAAAAGCTGTTTCTCTGTCACATCTGTAGTGATGGACATAAAATGCATGTCCTCTCTGCTGCGGCTGCCCGGCTGGGCTGTGGTGAAACGCAGGTGTGTGGTTAAGTCTGATCGTCCTCAAAGCAGTGCTGAAGACAGGCACGAAGCGCCTCAAAGCCGTTTCCCCACAGCCCAGCTGTTTCTCGCATCCTCAGCGCTCCCACCCGCGGCTCCACGAGCCCGCAGTGACATCCTGTGTCGGGATGCGGCAGCCACCCCTGAGCCATCCCTGAGCCATCCCTGCAGCCGAGCGGCGTGGGGACACTTGTCTCCCCGAGGAAGGCGACACGCGTGCCAGGCAGCTGCGGGCTTGCTGCTCATTGTGCGCAGCCTGCCTGCCCTGCACACCGCTGGGAAAAGCGAGCCCGGCTCTGAACGCAGAGCCCGCGTGTTGTGCCAGTGCTGGGCACGTAAAGGGACAGGATGAGGCTGGTTCTTGCTGAGGCCACCCTTTGGTGGGTGCCACTAAGGGCACCCGTGCGGGAGTGCTGAGAAGTGTTCCCGCTTCCAGCTCTGCCGGCTAGAAATGATTTACCGAGATTCCAGAGAGCCCTCTCGGCCCCCTCCCAGCAGGATCGGCCGCTGCTATCAGGACAGTGCCCGTGGCAGTGTGTTCGAAGAGGAGTTCTGTGAAGCTGTAGTAGTTACTGAGGTGAAAATAGCTTTTGGAGCAATCAGAAGGTGGCAAAACCCCTGAGCATTAACTTCAGGCTTGTTACTGGTTTTGCACAATTTTCTTGCTTTGCTTATTTTCTCTCTGTTCCTCACAACTTATCAGAGTTTCCCAGAAATAAGGTTCTTGGCCAGGGTGTCCAGCCAGTACCCTTCTCTGTTTTGCAGTGTTGCTGCTCTGTGCATCTCTGTGCTGCTCTCCAGAGTGGTGATAGTGCAGCTGATCCTGCCTCCGTGACATTACACCTGTGAAGATATTTCCTCTCCTGTGACCTGGAGCAGGCACCGTGCACAGGGGTTGTACTGTGGTAGGTAACTTCACCCTGCAGAATCACCAGCTGAAGCGAGTCCTCAGGCAGAAGTTATTCCCTTTAGCTATGAAGACTGAACAAGTGGTGGAGGAAAGGAGTGTTAATAATCTCCCTGGAACTGGGGCTGGGGGGAAGGACTCCTTGGTTTGCAGACTAAGTGGTGTGCACACCTGGTAAAGACTTGCCTGCTCCTGGGCAGCTTTATCTCTTCCTCCTGCTGCCCATGAGGAGCAGGGTCGAGATCACCACCCCCCATGCTCTCCCTTCCCAGGGAGATCCCTGGCTGATTCTGATTAAAAGTGAAGCTTTGACCTACACTTCTCTTCATTAAGGCACAGACCCCAGACAAGAGGCATAAGAACTCCCCATGGCCTCTCTCTTGAGGGACACCTTGGGGAGATGCAGGAATGTTGCTGTGCAAAATGCAAGGATGGTCTGAGAGAATTCAAGGATACTCCTGAGCTGAGAGGGGAAAGAGGAATGTGGAGATATTCTAGAGGGTGGCAAGCATACTTTGAGGTAAAGCAGTGATGCTCCAGGGTTGAGAAGGGAAGGGGTAATGGGAGGGGATGCTCTGGGGTAATGGGAGAGGATTCTACCCTGTTGAGAGGGGAATATGTGGATGCTCAGGGGTGGTCTGGAGGAATGAAGGGATGTTCTGGGGTAATACAAGGATGCTCCCGGGCTGAGAGGGTGCGTGGGAAGGTGCAGATGCTCAGGGATGCTCTAGTGGGATGCAGAGATGCTTGGGCGGATTCAGGGATGCTCTAGGGGTTTCGGAGCTGCTCGGGGAGTACACGGGGGTGCTGGGGGCCGGAGCAGGAGGCGGCAGCGGGCGGGGCGGG
>VZTN01024985.1:36004-54005 GCA_013400515.1 Erpornis zantholeuca
GCCGCTGCCTCCGTCCGGGCGCGCACCGGGAGGGACCCACCCGGCAGCCGCGGATCTCCCGGGGCAGCCGCCCTGCAGAGCCCGGGTCTCACCGGGAAGGGCCCCTCCGCTTGCAGGTGCCTTCTGCATCCCCCTGTACGTGCCCTATGTGCTGACGGGGAGATGGATCTTCGGGAGAAGCCTCTGTAAACTCTGGCTGGTGGTTGATTACCTGCTGTGCACCTCTTCGGTCTTCAACATCGTACTAATTAGCTACGACAGATTCCTCTCGGTGACAAGAGCGGTGAGTCCTGTCATGGCAGCTGAGAGGGACATAACCTTCCTCCTCCTTTACTTTCCAGATTCTCTGCAATAATTAAAAACTCTTCGAATCCTCCAAAAATTACGAATCTTTCAGCCTGGGAAGCAATAATCATCCACAAGTACATAATTCAGTGGTGGTTTCAGACTGGTATTCCTGGCATAATTAAATCACTTAAGGCTCAGACCTCATTGTGCAGGTGTTCCTTTCCGAGGTAGTAGTGTACAAGCAAGCCGGCCAGGTAAGCAGACTTATAACTAATTTGCAAGAGCTTATTATCTCCAGGACAAACCAGGGGACTGCAGTCAGACTCACAGCCTCTCTCTGGCTACCACGGCAGTAGATTTCACTGCCGGCTTTGGCAGGGAATGTGGGGAAGTCACTGGGTGTGTGGGGAGATCGAAATGCTCAGCCTTTCGCAGGAGATAACGAGCAGTTCACAGGCAGATCTGATCCATTGCGGTTTGCTCGTTCCCTGACTGCAAATACAACACGGATTCAGCCCAGGAGTTTGTCAAGTCACTCTCTTTGTGACTTACAGGGAGTAGCTGGGGATAGCTCAGGCAAGTGGTGGGTGCAGACAACTGGCAGGCTCCAACCAAGTCAATACATTTCCACTTAGCAGACACCACATTTTGGAGCTGTAAAATGAGTGTTCTAATTCTTCCCTGTAAGGGTGAGATTTATCTACCAGTTGCTCCTGTTGCCTATGGCATATCAATTTGTTGGACTGCTGGGATATTGCCTAGCAACTTTACCAGGAATGCTAAGAGTCCATTTGTGAGGAGCCTCAGCCAGCTGGGGTGTGGGACTGTGTGTAAGAACAGGTTTTCCTCTTGCAGGTCGCCTACAGAGCCCAGCAAGGCAACACCAGGCAAGCAGTGCTGAAGATGATGCTGGTCTGGGTGTTGGCATTCCTGCTGTATGGACCTGCCATTATCAGCTGGGAGTATATATCAGGCCAGAGCATCATCCCCACTGGGGAATGCTATGCTGAGTTCTTCTACAACTGGTATTTCCTCATGACAGCCTCCACCCTGGAGTTTTTCACCCCTTTCATCAGCGTGATGTTTTTCAACCTAAGCATTTACCTGAACATACAGAAGCGTACCAAAATGCGCCTGGATGTTTTCCATGAAGTGCACAGCCAGTCCTTCACCGAGGTGATGGAAAGGAGCCCAGAAGCAAAGCTTTCCTTGAAATGCTGTAAGTGGGAGGAGAAGGAGTCAGCTGAAACCCTCAACCTCTCTAAGAGCAAAGCTCAAGGAGCAGCCTCTACTTCCAGCCTGGAAGCCAAAGACCTGCTGGCAACGAGCTCGGAGAGCTCCAGGAAACCCAAGTATTGCAGCAAAAAGAGCTGTAAGAGTTCAGCCAGCACTCTGTGCTCAGAGAAACAGATGAAGATCGTGTCCCAGAGCACAACTCAACGCTTCAGGCTCTCTAGAGACAAGAAAGTGGCCAAATCACTGGCAATCATCGTGGGCATTTTTGGGATCTGCTGGGCACCATACACTCTCCTGATGATCATCCGTGCTGGCTGCCATGGCCAGTGCATCTCTGAGTTCTGGTACGAGACTTCCTTTTGGCTGCTGTGGATCAACTCAGCTGTCAACCCTGTCCTATACCCTCTCTGCCACTCCAGCTTCAGAAGGGCTTTCATTAAACTCCTTTGTCCCAAGAAGCTGAAGATTCAGCCGCATGATGCCCTTCAGAACTACTGAAAGTGAAGCCAGCCCAGTGTGAGGATGAGAAAAGCCTTGGTTTCCTTCTGCAGTATTGGAGTGGGCCTGCAGCTTGTTTCCTTGGAAGAACCCAGGAGCAGTGGTCTGGGCAGGTGAGGAAAACAGAAAAGAGCCCACTATTAACTTACTTTCATCAACAGCAAAATCCCACTGCATAGAAGAGGTTTTTTGGCATTAACTACGGGTAGTGAAATATGTGTCCGCCACTTGCAGGTGCCACAAAAGAGCTCTGCTGCCACCTAGTCAGCCTGAGCAGCACCAGCATTGCACTCCAATAGACTGAAAACGGAAAAATAAAAGCTAACGAAAATAAATATCTGGCTTTAAACGACTGCACTAAACTACAGCTTAGCTGTTTGCAGTCCTGATCTTTCCTGTAAATGGAAGCGTTTTTTTCCTTACACTTACTACACATAGATGATGATACAGAAAGAAAAGAACAAACCTCAGAAGGAAAACAACTCATTTATCATTTCTGCTACAGCAGCTGCAGCCATAATCTGGATCCCTGTTCCATGGTGTGCAATAGATGTCCCTTCCACAGCCCAGGAAGGGATAGATTTCTGCCCTAAGGCATTTACAGGCAGACTCTGAGGCACTGAGCATCTTGAAGTGCCCTGTTAGCATTTCCTGATCCCTCCCTGCTTCAAAACTGCTCTGATTTCCTTTGGGTCCTGCCACACTCTGCCCAGTGCTCCCATGGGAGTGCTTCCCTCCTGCCCAGAGCCATGCAGCAGGAATGGGCCCTGGAAGCCCCCAGAGAAGAGTTTCTGTGCCTACGTGAAAGGTGCCAGCACAATACCAGCTTCTCCACAGATTCCACCATGACAACCCAAAGACATTTTCAAATCTCTTCTGTAGGATCTTAAAGATACTCTTCTGGCACTGTGTTAGGGAATGACAAGCTCAGAGAGAAGGAAATCTTGTGTTGTTTTTTATGTTCCTTTTGTTAATGTTCCTTTCAGTCCTCTTAAACTTTTCAAGTTTCACAACTCCTGCATTCTTCCTTTTAGAATACCTCACTTGGTTGGAGAACTGGGTTGAGCTCATTCCGTCAACATAAGCATCAACTCTTTTATTGTTTAATTTTCAAATTGTATTTGGAGCAGTCAAATAACTGCATAGACAGAGCACCAGATTCAAGAGACCAGGGCTCTAGCCTTGGTCTTACCTTGGTCTTACCATAAAATCCTGGACATTTTATCTCTGCTCCCCATCACAGTTTTTCCTGTAACCTCTTTGGGCACAGAGGCAGTATAACGAAAAGCAGATTAATTCCACTGCTGGCACTGCTCAATGATGTAGTAACACAAATAAGTAATTAGCTGCCATGGCAAATGCTCATATTTAACAGTGTTGCACAGGAAAGCTCAAGATCCTAAGTCTGAAAACTACCTTTACAAATAGCAACCCAAATGTTGTAAGGTAGTACCCTGAAGCTTATGATGTTGTGATTGCCAATTACATTTTTGCTGTTGCAAGCAACCTGCTTTTTGGCTGCTGCTATGAGCAAAAGAAAATGCCATCCAACTGTATCCCAGTGATATTTGTCAAGTAGATCAGTATTGTCATCTGAAGTCAGGTTTTAAATGATGTTTTGTCTTGTGTATGTGATATTTCAGACTTGTGACATGTTCTGTCAGTCTGTTATATATGGGTTAAAATATACCCCTCGAAGCATGTGTGCTATGAATTGACAGGATGAACTGTTGAGCCTGCTTGTACCTTTCCCTGTGTTTGCTCCCTTCTGAAAACCTCAATAAAGTATTTTTATAAGAAGCTTGCTGAATATTTTATGGCGAACAAGGTGTTGTCGGAAATTATAAAATCCAACTGGAAGCAAAACATCTATGGATTTGCCTGAGGAGGCAGATACACATGTCACAGAAAAACCAGCTCCTGAAACAGCTGTGTTTCTCTTACCTCTGGTGAGCAGGTTCCTGACAGACCCCTGAGGGTATAGTGAGTGCACATCACTCAATTCTCTCCAGCTTCAGGTCTTTTCAAGAGCATGTTACATGCAACTGAGATCTGGAGAGGCTAATCAACAATAACTCTTCCTGTAATTTGCAAACCCCACTGGCCTGCCTAAGAAGGAAAATCATAACATGACCAAGGCAGCAGTTTCCAGGTGTGATTCTCTTCAGCTGTTCATCAGGAGAGGTGGAACTACTAGATCATTCATTCTGATAAAAGAAAGTGCCTGTTGTTACACCTTCTTTTCCCAGAGGGAAGAAAAGGACATATTTCCTTGTGAGCCCTTTGCACAGTATTTTCATGGTCTCTGAACTCCATATGGGCAACATTATCTACACTTGGCTGAAAGTAATTTTATTCATTGTTGGATTTTGCAGGGAAGATACTTATATTCCTTCCTGAAATAAGAGCTCTTGCTTTGCCAAATAAAAAAGAAAAATTACTTATGCCTGGATATGAGGTCACACCTGAGCATGGTTTTCATACTGAAAACCTTGGGAGCTGCTCTGAAGTTTCGGGGTAGCTGATGACTAATTCAAATATGCTTAAAAGAGTATTTGAATTCTGCTGATTTTTAGTGTTCAGACTATAAATGTCTATATGTATTTGGAAGAGGCAGGTATTGGGAGCTTCTAGGCACAATCCAGTACGGATTGTGAAAATGCATAACCACTAGACAAGGCAGGGCTGCTTGTCAGCCAAGCCAGCAAAACACCTGTGTACAATTCATGTGCCATACCTGCTAAAAAAATGCCTCTTTCATATTAGGCATAAGCTAAGCAGGCAGGACCTGTTTTCAACAACTGTGAAAGAAGACTTGCTGTAATTATGAACATGATTCAAATATTTGGGGAAGCACATTGGTTTTGTTTCTCCAGCACATCTCCACAGAGAAAAGAAACCCAGCTAATTCCAGAAAGAAGCATCCAATTTATGCACGGAGTGTTAGCAAACAGTATTCATGCAGGTGCAAGTCATGCCCAGGGAGCTTTCTGAGTCAGTGACTTCCCACAGGAGCTGTGTGGAGGTGATGCCTCTCTTGATACAAACCTACACTCCATTAACTCGAGGGTGTAAAGGCCACCCTAACAAGGTCTGTGGTCTTTTCCTACAGCAGCATCTGCATATCAATAAACTATCAAAAAAACATTTATTTTTCAGCACAGCTACTTTCTTTCTGTCTCTGTAAATGCTTCCTCCCTAATCACCAATAATGACAGATCTCTACACAGAGGAACCTTGCTCCCGCAGCCTCTCCTCCAGCCCTTCCTCAATTACCATCCCTTATTTATTCTCTCTAACCTGCAGTTACAGAAATTGCTCCATTGTTCCACAGACATCACTGAAGCTTCATTAGCTCAAGTAGGAGGCTGGAGAAGAAGAGAGAACGCAAGAAGGAGCTTTTGAAAAACATCTGTCTGGGATAATTAATGAGATTTGCTGGGAGGGAAGGGCTTTGAAATTAGCAAGATGTGATTATATTTTGATTTGAAAGAATGCTAATAGTTTTCCTTCATGTTTGTAAATGACCATTCATTTTCAGAGCAGAACTAAGGTGGAAAGACCAGGGGTTAACATCCTTGCCAGACAGAACTTTAACAACATGGTACCTGTAAGGGAGGATTAATTTATCATAACCCCAGCTCCCGAGCAGTGACACCAGCACAACTTTGCAGTACAGACCTGGTCCTAAAAAAGACCTCCTGCACTCCACAGAACTTGTTCTGCAAATAGATGGGGCGCAAGAGGGAGTGTTATTATCCTTACTTCTGACGTGAGAATTGCAGACAAGAATAAAAACTCTTTGCGAGCTGCCCTAGATGAGTGCCACAAAAGAGAAAAGCTCTCAATTTCTGACACCACAAAGCCAGCCTTTCATGCAAGATTGCACAGATGTTCCTGTGGACAGTAGGGAACTGACAGCACTTCTCTGTTCCCTTAACCTTTCAGTCTCCTCCTTTCCTCCTTAGAACAACTTTTTGTCAATATAATTGCATTTTCAGGATTAAGGAATTACGGGGGTTTAGAAAAGCAATTAGGAATTCTGCAGATGAACCTATAACCTATAGTTACTTACCTATAACCCACTACCACCATTTTATTGAGATATAAAACTATCACTGGCACTTACTTCAACAAATATACCACTTTCTGAGGGAGGAAGACTGTGCACACCTCAAAGGCAAAATCCCCAGCTCTGTCCCTACACCTCTTGTTGCAAGCTGAAGAATGCTGATTACTAGTTCAATCAGCACCATTTTTATTGCAGAAGTCCAGGATGCATGAGCATTACTTACTTACAAGCCCCACGCTTTTACTCCATAATTTGCAAGCTGCTTGCACAGTCTGGGTGCAAAAGGGAGCTAATACTTAACCCAAGTACCAAACATCATAGGTAGAGCTGTGTGCACATCTGTGGGGGAAGAACAAGAAAATTTTTCCATTTTGAAAATGCTACAATGTGATTTTTTTTTTTTGTAATGTCTTAGAGGCACTAAGCAAGACCTTTGGTTGTGTTGTAAAGGTTTCATGACAAAACTGGAGATTTTAAAAGCAGACTGGACCCATAACTTAAACATCCGTTCTTCAAAGCACAAAAGTGTGTCTGTGATGTGACACGGATTTTGGAATGATTTTTAACACAATATCCCAGGATTTAGCAGCACAATTAACAGGGAAGGAAAACTGATTGCAAAGTAGTTAATAATCTCATTCAAGATCTCTCTGAGCATTCACAAACAACAAGCTCTCTGCTAGGAGGGCAGCAACAGTTCTGGCAAATATTTTAGCTGTTAACTAAGAGCTCACACACAGCTTTAGTCTTCAGAAGCTGCTTACGGAAGAACAAACAGTAATGGGGGTTGCAGATAACCCCTTGAACACGAGGCTGCAAGTACACCCTGCAGTGTCCATGAATTGAAGACAGATTGATGAAGCAGAGCAATCACCCTCCATTATGAAAATAATTTATACTTTATACTCCAAAAAGCACAAATTTAATAGACCACTGTGGTTAAAACACCATTTAATATCTCTGATACAGCTGGTATTCAAAATATACAGGGATAAAATAATGTGTGGCACTTTTACGAAGCCTGTGGTCAGGGCTCTGGGAATTAAGATGTTAGCTAAGAGCTTTCATGAAAGGAACAAACCTTTTGCTGCTGCCATTAAAACCCTTAACCAAAATAAAGGTTGCAAAAGGTGTAAAAGACTTTACTGTATAGGCACAGGAATGCTGACACACAGCTAATTCCAGCGTAAGGAAAAGCCTGAAGTCAAATTTTATGTGTGTCATTGGAAGAATACAGCACCAGGGGAATATAAAACCCCAGCAGAGGACCAAAATGCCCAACACATTCTTCCTGAAGCTGTCACTGGGAAGACCTCATGCAAACAGAAGCTGGCAGAACAGTTCATCTTTATTTCAGAAAGAGCTGAAATCCCTTAGAAATTCCCCCTCACAAGTCCCTCGTGCTCCTGTGCTCTGCTACGAAGCAACAACCTCAAAAACTAGATAAACCCGAGAATAAGAGATTTCCCTTGAAAAAACCCAGAAATTCACTTCACTCACCTCTTGAGAGATGCTCCAGCAGTACTGAACAAACGACTAAAAGCTGGGGAAATTGGCTATTTAAGGTCATTATGATTGACTCATCTTAATAACCATGTTTTCATCTCGCCAGTTATTTCACAGAGAACCATCACCATGCACCACTTTAGAAAAGTGCCTTCCAGCCACAATTTGTAAATAGGAAATATTTGTGATCAATATTGATCGCTCACAACTGTGGCATAACAAGTTATCAAATCAGAATTGCCTCCTCTACAATGAAAGAACATAGAACATAAATTTTAGTTGGCCTAAATGCCACTTTTACAACAAACCCTGAAGAGGTATTTGTATGCTGACAGAATCTACCAAATTGCCCTTGAAAAGGCAGACATAATAACTGGAAGACCATAACTGGTGTAACATTTTCTGAGAAAATCTGAACAGGTTCCTTTATTCAATCACATTTTGGACTCTCTGCAATTATTTTCTCCATTAATGTACAAGCACTCAGGCTTTCCTGGCATGAAAGAGAGAATATAGCTATTTTTTAGCTTGAATATTCACTAAAAGCAAATCTTCTACTGTGCAGCCATTCATCAAGTGCCCTGGTTAGCTAAATGTGATATCAGTTTTATTCCAGGCTAAATACATTAGGAAAATAACTTCTGTAGCACTAATTTAATTTAGCCTTAACATACAATTCTAGAACTGTTCTGTGTTGATCAGCTTCATAAGCCACTTCAAGCCACTGAATAACAATTACAAAAATCACTATCTTTAGAATATTTAATTAGTGATAATTACATCAATTAGTAGCACCAATTAGTAAATTGTACATGTTTCACATGGCAATTGTTGGTATCCATCTACAGATTAAGTTTTATTGACTTTGAGAGAAATTCTGAATGCATTAAAAAATAAATAGGAGATGTGTGAGTGAGCTCTCCTAAACACTGCCATGGCGTGCAGTTCCACAAAGAGGGTAAAGTGAATACTGGAGGATTATTTTCCAAATTCCAGGCCATCTGTCTTGCCACAGAATTTCTATGTGACTCTGCAAGTTGCTAGGGTCCAAATACAGACAAATATTTTAATTCAAAATGTTTAAAATTCAGTGGGATGTAGGCTTTTCCAAGCCTGGCTGGGTTTGCACCTCAGCCTTCTGTGACTCAGTTTCTACCACTGAAAGAAGATTAAAAATATCACTCAGAAACAGAAGGTACTGTAATAAAAAAAGAAATAAATACTTAAACCCATGAAATTTTCATCCATCAAAACCATTTTCCTAATGGACATAAATTAATTAATGAAGCTAGAAAATGTTGGTTGATTTCGAAACAGAGATGTGTTAGCTCACCAAAATAAAATACATTTTTTCAGTCTATAGATACAAGGGCCACAAGCACCTAAACCATTGCAAAGTGGGGCAAGCTTCAAACCCACAACTCCTGGCTCTGGAGTTATTCAATGTTATCAGATTTTTGATTTTTAGACAGACCTCAGCATCCCAATAATTTACACCACTGCTTTAAACTTCCATTACATGTCTGATATGGGGGTGGGTAAGTGAGGAGAAGAAACATTCTCTAAAGCAATGCAGTAAGAAAATACTGATTTAATAGAGTGACCTTTTACCAGGTTACTTTTTAAATGTCATAAATGTGAGTCCTGTCTGGACAAAGCATTCTAGCTGCCCAAACTCATCTTCCTGATTTATAAGAGAGGAAAACAAGAGGAAATGAATAGCCATAAACCAGTATGATTTAATGAATAAGATAATAAAAATATGGATACCTCATTCATAATATCACAAATGTCTTCTTGACAACCAGTGTTTTAGCAATTATATTATCTCATGCAAATATTTTTCTTCATAAGCATTTTCCACTTTTAGTGGAAGATTAATTTATCTGGATTTAGAGAGTGAATAGTAACTTTTGTCAATAGCTGATTAATGTGTGTACAGAGGAACCACTGGGTGGGGATTCCCAAGTCTTTGGGAAACAATGATATTCCAGTCTCAAAGGTAATTAAGCACCGAGGACCCAAATGTCAAGATTCAAATGGGAAATCTTTAAACCACGACGGAGCTTTTCCATATGCAAAAATTGATCCCAAATCATCAGATGCTTTCTAAAATATTGACTGTTACCTGCACATTAATTGCCAATTGATTTCTCTAGTTACAAAGACAAAAAGGCCCCACATAGGATTTGAATAACAAAAGATAATTTGTTCAGTAGTTCATTTTCGGCTTTTCAATCAGTCTTAATAAGTCTAAAGTGCATTTCTAAACCTGCATCTTAAAAGGTAGTTGTGTCTGTATAAAACATTTTCAGTGTATTTGAATGAGCACAAGGCTCTTCATGTTTTGTGTCTTCTTGTATTCACTCATCATGACATAAAATAACAGCATGTGAGTTTGTTGCAGTGTATCAGTCAGGTAAAAAGCCTACCAAACTGAGCCCAGGTCACCACTGCATTATGCCACCCACTCCAATTAAATTAATTGAATGTTACCAGAATAAAATTGATTGTAACAAAGTAACCAGCCACAGCCATTACTTCTTACTGAGATGGAACATGCAGACACGAGTGAGTTATTAAACCATAATTATATTGATTTGTAGTATGCTTGGTCTTTTGTTCTCTCTCATCAGTCGGGAAATGTGTGTATAATACACAAATACATGTCCCCACCTTGGTGGCATAACGACCTAGCAATATGCAAAGAACAGAGCCGAGCAAGGAATGCACGCTTCAAGGAGTCAAAGCTATATTTTATATATACAAGGGCAGAGGAAAAAAACCCCAAACCCTATGGATAACAAATCAGATGCCATTAAGGCCTCCTTGGACAATTCTTTTTCAATCAGGAAAGAGAAGATGAAAAATTACTCTCAGTGGGGAAACGAAGGACAAACACAATCTGAACATTAAAACAAGGTTGATGAAAATCTCCCTGCCTTTGTCCTCCTACCAACTAGGTTTTATGACTCAGAAAAATGGGCATATACTGCATGATAAATGTGTACGGGCATATACTGCATGATGCAAATGTGACCTCCCCTCCAAATAATAATACTCCCCTCCAAGTCATAACTGAAGTTTTTCCAGACCTCCACAGTGCAGTCACATTTAAATCCTATTTAAAAAATAGAAAAATTGTTGCTGGGGAATGGCACTAGAAACTGCAGCATGGAAGACAAGCAGAAAACAGAGCTGTTCTTCAAAGGCCAGGCACACATCAACATTGGGATGAAGCTTAGCAGTGTCAGGGTGGAGTTTTAATTCACACCAAAGCCCTTTCCACAATGGTGCACTCACAGTGCAGCTGTCAGCCAGCATCCCATGGAAGACATAGCAGAAAAGCAGTTGGATGGTGGTTCTGCATCCAGCACAAACTGTGACAGGATCCCACTCTATCAGCATGAGCATCTCCAGTTCACAGCCTCTCCTGTCATTCTTTAATTTAAATTATATTTAAAAACAGGTAACAAGTTGTTAAGCATGGTCAAGTCAAGAGTACTTATTTACCACAAATCTACTTCAAACCAGAAATCGCTATGAAGACTGACTCCTATTAAGTACACAGACAATAACAGAAGATCTTTCCCTAATGTAAAAAAAAATGCTAGGTAATGTAAAAAAGTGCTTTAGGAAACCATAAGTAAAGCAGATTGCAAAATATCTCATGCTTAAACATCCTGATTCAATGCTTTAGTTAATGTACTGCAATGAGTCCTCGCATGTTTAAAGTGTGGTCCTTTCTAATGTTTTCACATTAGCATTTGATTTTCTTTTTTTGTGTAATTGATACCACTTTTCCAAGGACCTACAAAGGGAAAGAGGACTCTAAATAAATATAAAACCCCTACAATTAGCACTGAAATAATGTTGCAATCACGTACTAAAAAAATGCATTAGAGAGTATTAGAACTGTAAAGTGCTAAACAAAATTATNATGGCTTATTGTCAGAATGAGAAATAAAATTTACCATCTCTTTCCTCTTGTCAGCTTAAAGAAACAAGGACAGCATCAAAGGGTTCAGCAGAGGAAAGCAAAAGGAAGTTAATCCACCAAAACTAAAAACAAGGCCACCCACCACAACCTCAGCTAAAAAAGTGGAAAGAAATCCTGTAGCACACAACTCTTTCCCAAAACAATTCACCGTTAAACTGATTATTTTATCCCCCTGTTTTGAGAGGCAAAATGCCTCTAAATGTTCCTCCTCAGCCCTGTGCCTCCTCTGGAGTGGGATCCAAGAGATCTTCGTGCTAACTCTGAAGGAGCACCCTGGAGAAACCAAGTGATTAAAGACCCCGGGAAGTTGAAGTTTCTACAAAGAGCTGTTCCAGCAGTAAAGCTGGAGCTCTTCGGCACTTTTCATTCCCAGATGAAGGAGTTCCTGATGCTGCAAAGCCTCTTTGAACCGTTAGGGACACGGCTTCAGGAACTTGGTGCTGTCATCTTAGAGCAGGTGGCTGAAATGCTAAGAACAAAGAACCCAGCTCCAGGATCAATGGCACATTCCGGGGAGGTGTTAGGAAAGCTGTTGTGCTTTTATCACACCAATAAACAACACTGCTCTCCCTGCAAGAACTGAGGCTACCTGAGCACTCAATGAAGGTGGGGCTCCTGTGAATGCTGAGGCTTTTATGCCTCCGGCGTTCTCGAACACAGCCAGAGAGAGTGCAAAGCATCTGGGTATTAAATAATCTGCTAAGAAGTTGCACCAGCTTTGGCGTTCAGGCAACCTTCCCCTGGTTTTATTAAACGTGGCTGAAAAGCATGCAGCAATAGAAGGAAGAACACCAGTGAAGCCTAAAAATGCTGCACAAAACCAAACAGAAGGACAGAACTGAATACTAACTTCTACTTAATTCAACTCAGTAAATCCCAGGGATGAAGCAAAACATGAGAGACTTTAGGATTTAATATTAGTTTTAATTTTTTCCTGATCCTATTTATACCAATATCACTGCTTATAATGCACAGATTACTTTCCACACCTGATTACAAATAGAAATACTCAGAATGTGAATTTAGGAGAGGAAACTACTTGGTTTGCCATAATTTATTAAACAATTCAGGCTTTCAAGTTGACCTGTCCTTTTTCAGAATTAAAAACCCGCCTTTAAGGATGTTCGATGCAGAAGCATTAGACTACCAGAGACGAAAACAACAATTTGCAGTGAAAGAAGCAGAGACACAATTATCACTTTCACTGTGGTGTATTAGAAAAAGTGGTTAGAGGCTACAGCTGAATGATTTTTCATAACCACTCAGCAATTTCCTCTATTTCTGACACCCCACAAGCCGGTTCAGGTCCCTTATGAAAAAGCTTAATAATATATTTTGGTGAATTTTGACTTTTCATTATTAAGATAATAATCTTCTACATAAAATATAACCAGAGCATACAGAAGCAGCTCTTCTTTCAGTATGAGGAGAAGGCCAAGACCACTGTACTAAATTAAGATTCCTGAGTTACTAAAGAATAAAGTTTAAGAATACAGTCCATTAAATGATGTAGTTAAAAAAAAAGGGGGGGGTGGGGACAAAGAGCTGTATTTTTCTTTTATTTGAAGTATCTAAGCCTAGGATTTCTCAGAACATTGCCTGAGATTCCTAAATGGAAGAACTCAGATGTGACTCTCGAATTGCTGCTTCCTGGCCAGTTTATTCAGCTCCTTAACTGCTGCCAGCATTTAAAAATAGTTATATATTTATATTAATGAGGAAATCATTTCAGTCATTAATTGGAGTTCTTTCATGCTCCTCCTCCCTAAAATTACTAAGGAGCTGTACCTCCTCTGAGGAATAAAACCCAAACCATGACAAAGCAGGGAAAAAGTTTAAGACAGGGCTGAAATTGATCATTATATAGAAACAGATAAACATGAGACCACTTTTTTTATTTTAGAATTTTTGATTAGTAAAAATTCATTCTCTACAATGAACTACAATTCATAAAACAAGACAGCATGTCCTATAGATCCCAAATTTCAGTCATTTCTACTAGACAGCATTGTCTCCATTGTATAGTATGCCAAACAAGAGCCAGTTCAAGACCCATCATGATTACAGTCTTCAAGCTTGGTTATAAAACTTCAGAGACACCTCAAAAGTGAACAAACAAACCAAACAATCTTTCCATGCAGCAGTCCAGAACAAATCCCCATCCTGTGCCCTTCCATTCCAAAACAAACCACCAGAAGCCCAAACCAGAGATGCAGTCGAATCAAACTGCTATTTTAATTCTGTTCTCCTTCCAGCACAGTTCACAGTAGTTGTGGCTCCTACCACTTGACTGGGCTTTGTCCTCGTGACTGTTCTGCCTTCACATAAGTGTCATACAGTTCTCTGAGATGCAACAGCAGCTCCTCCAAGTTGTCTCCTGTCAGTGCAGACAATGCAATGACCCTCTCAACTACCTGCTCCCTAAGGAGCGGCAGATTGATCCTGGACTGAGCAAGGTCAATTTTATTCCCAACCACAACACAAGGCCTCTCAGACAAGCCTTTTTCATATGCTTCCAGCTCATGTTTCAAGTCTTGCAGCTGAATCCATGGCTGAGGCACAGAGAGATCCACCACGTACAAGAGGAAGCGACAGCGCTCGATGTGCTTTAGGAAAGCCATCCCCAGGCCACGGTTCTGATGAGCACCTTTGATGAGGCCAGGAATGTCAGCAACTACAAGAGAAATTTCACAGTGAATCCCACAGATCCAATAAAAACCCCAAAACAAATCCCCTCAGTCTTTTACTGGCCAGTGTGAGTACTTTCACAATTATGTCTCAGTGCATCAATAGTAAAGTACAACTCATGCTAAGTTTGCTGCAGTTATCTTTTAAAACACCTGAATTCGGATTACTCCAGTACAGATAGAACACAGATTGCCAGTTTGGCTCTAAAGGTGCCTATAACTGAACATGAAATGGGCTTTCAACAGAGTTTTGTCTGAAGTTCTTTAGAACTAGCAAGAAATCTATAGGACTCCCGAACCTATTTCTGCAGCATTTTAAGGCATTTACACAGATGACATAAATTGCTATCTAGGTACACACAACAAACTCCAAATTCTTACCTGCCACTTGTTCATAGTCTTGATAGTGGACAATGCCAACATGGGGGTTTAGGGTTGTGAACGGGTAGGCAGCCACAGCTGGCTTTGCACGGGAGATGGCTCTCAAAAGTGAGGATTTGCCAGCATTGGGAAAGCCCACCTGGAATACAAACACTCAATCTTTAAACAAATGTGAAAAATTCTGCTAGGCCAAACAGTTATTCTGCAGTTGTTGGACTACATCAAGAACATTCTGCAGCAAAACATTCACAGCTGGTGTTACAATATTTCCACACTCAAATACAAAAATAGCTTAAGCTCAAAGTCAACTCAGCGTTTTTCATTTCAGAGGATGATAAACCTGGCTCTAACAAAGTCAAATGTTTAATATCTGTAAAAAAAGAGACATACAGGGATAAAATAGAAGATGATTTTATCATTTAGAAAAAAACCCAAAAAACCAAGAAAACAAACCAGTTTAGAAGAATTCTCTATGTTGCACTGTTCATCTGCAGAAGCAGCAGAGAAAGCTGCTGTACATCATCAGCAATCACTGATGAATCTTGTTTTTCTATGGATAGTGTGGATTTTAGCAGAAGTAGGACAACACCACGTAGCAAGAATGACAGCTCTGTGAATCACTTTGGACACCCTTCTACCAAGCAACAGCAAGAAAGTATCAAGCTGCATCTTTAAACAAGCAAGCCTGAGGCTAAGAAAATGTTATCACACATTATTCCTTCAGTCAAGTGTCATCCTACAACGATATAGAAGCTGAACCAACAGAAACTCACCAATCCTGCATGAGCTGTTGTCTTGAGCTCCAGATGAAGGACCCTCTCCTGACCTGGCTCTCCTGGAGTAAATAACGTCGGAGCGCGGTTTTCATTGGAAAGAAAGAAGCGATTCCCTTTCCCTCCAGCTCCTCCATAAGCTGCAATGTACTCTTCTCCATGCTGAGTGAGGTCAGCCACAACTTTGCCATCCTCCTTCACCAAAGTACCTACAGGGACCTCAATGTGAAGAGATGCAAGCATTATGCTGGAGCCTGCAGCAGGTCCTCCACCAGCCAATTTCAAATTTGCTGAAAACCACTCCTGTGTATTCTCAAGGTGAGGAGCCCAAAAGGAGAATTGTATTTCATGAAGCTCACTTTTTGAAGCTCACTGTCAGACCCTTCATTACACATGAGATTTGCTCATAATAAGGTTCTCCAGCTTGAAAATCAGCCATGTACCAAACTACCACACTGACTTACTTTAACATACGTGTGTGCACCGTTAGCTCCGTAACAGTTTTTGCTTCCTCCTCTCTCTCCATGAAAACCCTGATAGAAGGGGAACACTGAAGAAAGTGATTTCATTTGCTGGTCAGCTGTAAAGCAAAACACACACACTTTGAACACATTGCTTTAGTAGAACAGGCAGAGAAGAGCACCCTCTTGACTGTTCTTTCCCCTTTAAAATATTGCATGAGTGCACATCCTATTTATTGCCTCAACAATAACATACCAGGGAAGACTAATATTAATCTATTTAACTGCCTTTACTTAACTGCTTAGCTTTACTAACCATGCAGCTAATAAAGTGGTCATTCCAAATCAAAATTAACTTGCTAGATTAGATTCTGCAGCAGGGTGGTGGTAGAAGAAGCTTTATTCATCTTAAGAGGAAAATTTAATCAGATCCCAGGCTTAATATAACACAGCCAGGTACTAGGCACCGAAATATTTGCAAATTAACATAATTTTCAGAATTCTTTCTAAGACTATCAGTGTCATTCATGTCCCACTTACCACAGCTCAGGACAAAGCTTAAAATCAAAGACATCTCATACAGAAACAACAATTTTAACCCTTTTGACATCTACCATTTCTTACTATCCATATGGGGCTGTTTTTCCTGAGGGTTGGTGTTAAGCAATAAGACAACAACATGGAACAAAACAGATTTAGTGAGGTTTACCTTTCAAAATTACATGACCCCCATCACCTCCATTTCCACCATCAGGGCCTCCAAACACTTTTCTGGGCTCGCTGTAGAAGGAATGGCCTCCTCCTCCTCCTTGTCCTCCGACCACGCGCACCTTCCGCTGATCCACGAAATAACGTGTCTGCAACAAGGGTGGGGGTTGGAGCCTTTAAGTACAATTTATCAGACTCATCTTCCAAGAAGTTTTAGTTAATAGGCAAGACCTGCTATTTTTAGCCATGATGAATTCTTTTCAACAGTAAGAAAAAAAAAGGAATCAGAACTCTGCCGCTATTCACAGATCAACTAAGTGCAGTGTACTTATTATAATAATAAAGAAAACCAGATCTCATCTTCCAAGTATTTTTAAGAACTTATTTAAATGCATATGCCTAAGGCTATGTTGATATAACTTTATCTATTTCCAGAAAAGAGGCTGAATTTCCCAAGAGAAGATATTAGAGAAGTACATTCTTTAACAGGTGGAATTGTTTACACAGAGGGATGAAAAGAGAAACCATGACCTTGATCACGGTAACTTTCAAATTCTGTCAGCTACTAGGAGACTTCATAATGAGAACGGGCAATGGGGGTAACTTTAAATAAACTGGACAAAGAGTATGTGATGAAGGAAAACTCTATTAAAAAATCCTCACAACAGAATTGATTAAGTTTATACTACGACCAATGAAGTCTTAAAAAGCCTCTTTTAGAAAGTATTTGGCACCACCACATGGCGAGACAGTAAACTATGGCTTTTAATGGTAAGTGATTTATAGACCATTAGAAAGTAAGATTTTTCCAGAGACGTGTAAATAGAAAAATAAGATGAAGAATAAATTCTAGGATCCTCCAGTTTCTCTGACATAAAGTGGTGGTTTTTTTGGCCGCTGACTACAACGGAAGGCTGAAAAAATAGGGAGAAACAAAACAGCATTTTAGATTTAAAGTTAAAATATCGTTTTACAGCTTTAGCTTTAAAAGACTTTCTGCTTTCTCGGCTTATGGATGCTTCCAGCCCAAAGAGGCCAAAGGGAGCGTGAGCACTACTACGATCACTTTAAACACCGATAACACCATGGGGCAGATTAATTTCCTCACTATTCTGGAAGTTAACTACATTTTAGTCAGTATTTCCTCACTCCAGAAGGGCCAGCGGCGGGACTTATGTCGGAGGCACCCCCGACTCGCACAGAGCCCAGCACTTACCAGCTGCCGCTCCGAAATGGCTCTTTTTTGCCTCAGCCGCCTGTCCTTGGAGCACTTGGCGCAGGTCGTGGAGAAAGCCGGCGGGCTGAGCAGGAGCAGGACCGGCTTCCAGGGGCTGCAGCCGCTTCCCCCAGCCCCGCAGCGCCTCAGCGCGGCCCCGGCAGCGGCCGGGAGC
>VZTN01024985.1:54039-68771 GCA_013400515.1 Erpornis zantholeuca
GCCCCGGCCTCAAGCGCGCAGCCGCTGCGGAGAAGCCGCGCCCCCGGCGGGCCCCGCCTCAGCCCCGGCTCCGGCCCGCCTGTCCCCACCACGGTGCCCGTGAGGGCTGAGGCGGTCTGCGAATCACACAACCCAGAGTGGTGTGGGTTGGAAGGGATCTTAAAGATCATCTCGTTCCGCCCCGTGCCCCTTCCACTATCCTGGCCTTGAGCACTTCCAGGGGTGGGGCAGCCACAGCTTCTCGGGGCCTCACCGTTCTCACAGTACAGAGCATCCTCCTAATACCCCATCTAACCCGCCCTCTGCCAGTTTGAAGCCATTCCCCTTGTCCAGACACTCCATGCCCGTGTAAACAGTGTCTATCTTGTAGCTCCCTTCAGGCACTGGAAGGCCGCAGGAAAGTCACCCCAAAGCCTTCTCCAGACTGAACGATCCCAACTCTCTCAGCCTTTCCTTATAGCAGAGCTGTTCCATCCCTCTCATCAACTTGGTGGCCTCCTCGGGACTGTTTCCAACAGGACCATGCCCTCAGGGGTAGAATTCCCTCTCCCGTGCTGCCCACGCCAGGGGATCAGCCTAGCACACGGGGGATTTCTGGGCTGGGGCATGTCCAGCTCTCACCCACCAGCACCCCCAAGTAAAGGGTGACCTGTGGTATCCACTCCATCTGCCACAAGAAAAGTACCACCAACTCCACTTTCAGATAATATTTAAACTAAACAATTTTCAAGCATTCTGTATTACAAAACAGAAGATGATACAATTCATGGAAGAATTCAAAATGCTGGCATCACTTTGTTTCCACATTAATACATAAAAATGGACGACACATTAAATAAACATTTTGTTATTAACAATTAGAAATATTAACACCAAAAATGTATAAATTAGGAAATAAATGTACAAACTATTTCCAAAGTGCTCTTTCAAATACATTATATACACAACATTCACGAAGTTCTTAATGTAAGACATTTCAGATTGATGTAATGTTGCTGTTTCGGTTTAAGTGTTGTTCATATTCTCTCAAAAGCATTTCAGCACTTTCAAAAACCACATAAAAGCCATATTTCCAAACTGGCAAAGAGCAATATTGCATTCTTCTGGCTACCTGTAATATTAATTATTCTAAAGAAAACAATCTTACTTCCTTTCTGTTCCTTGCTATTTGAGAGTACTTATTTGTATGAAAACACCAGCAGGAAAGATGAGAGAAATGAGGTCTGACTAAAATAATGTCTGGTATTTCACCAGTACTTGAAATTATTAACATAGGAAGGACAGTGTTTGAGCAACATTTAATAGTAAACTTTCTAGTTGTCCAGTTAAAGATTTTCTTCTAAAGGAAAAAAAACAGTAATGAATTGAGAGATGTTGTGTTTTCCTTGTGGTCTTGGGTTTTTCAAAATATAAAGTACTCAAAATCCTGTAAGTAACACCAGTTCAGACAAAGAAAAGGAGAAAATCCTACAGAGTGTATTTTCTTTAGATTGCAAATTTGCCGTTAATCTCATATTAAAAAATGTTTGTGGGCTACAGTCACCCCAACTTTTTGCTTCAGAGAAACTTGGACACAGTATTTTGTTACACTAGCACTTTAAAAGTGCCGTTTTTTTCACACCCCCCCAGACTATATAAGAACATATAAAACTGAATAGAAGTGACTTACATTGTTCATACTGATTTTTACATACCACTAGTTTTTCTGTCTAAATTTTCCCTCTCTAGGTATTCTCTCAGTGGTTGACCCCATTAATAGCTCCCCTCTCTATATGCATAATAGTGTCTCACAATTAAAGCTGAATTTAGTTGCTTGTCTGCAATAATGATGCTTTTTTTTTTTTCTTTTACCTCTGAACTATTTCTGTCAAGCTACAAGAGGAAAATAAAAGTGATGATGAGCTGTAAGAACAATAGACCAACAAATTTGACAATATTTATGGTTATAATGCTTGCTGGGGAATCTGAGCAAGGGCAGCGCAAGAATCAGAATAAAGAAGGATGCCAGCCACCTGCTCACAAAATTTGGCATGAAAATGCAACTTATAAAATTTGGAGTAGGATATTCAAGACAGGATTTCTGCCAGATGTTTTTCTCAGCTAAGCACGATATGAAGCAATATTGACATGGAGCAGGCTGACACTGCAGATCTCAGAGCTCCCTTCTGGGTTTTTTTCCACGACAGAAATACCTCTGTTTACATGGACATATAAAAGGTGCCTCTAGTTATTAACTTTTCTGTGATCATAGGTGTGGATCCTCTTTCTGTACCTTTCACAACAGAAATGTGGACTTATGCAGATTATTGAATTATAAGATTTGGGTAGGTAGGTATTACAGAAGTTCCAGTTATTTTTTGTCATATAGCATAGAACTGTCTTTTTATAAGGAATGCATTGATCCCCTTGCTTTGTAGTAAGACCCATGGATTTTGGAGGCTGGCAGGTAATCTTCAATGCATTCAGTTAAAAAAAAGATCAATAACTTACCACAGGGAACTTCCCTGGACTGAGATGTGACTGATGGGCTTTGCATTGAGCCAGACTGCAGAAGGACCTGGCTGTTTTCCAGAACGGGGCACAACTGTGATCTAATGATCCTAAAGCTATTCAGAAACATCAAGAATGGGACAGGAGGGGGTAAATGGAAAACTTCTGCTTTGTATCAACATACAGTACTATACACAGCACCAAATATCAAACCATTAAAGCATTGTCTTGTTACCAGTAGTGCACTGCTTCATATCCAGCATGAAATGAACACTGTTCACATACAGACGCTGCTTTGTGCTAAGGGGTAACCAACATATTACAATTAATCAAAACTGCCTGTACATCCAGTTCAAAAGATGGAGATACTATTGAAAGGAATCTGACACAGAACTGTATTCTTTTATTGCTGGTAATTTCCATATTGTCCCTGTAAAAAAAAAAAAAAAAAAAAGGAATAGCAATGTTAAAGGATAATATATTGGAGGCTTACAGTGAGTTAGGCAATTTCTTTTGGTCTGTGAATTTTACAAGATCCACTGAAGTGGAAAAAGGTATCATCTGTATAGCTGCACCAAATTATCAGACAGATTTATAGACAGATCTGCCTTTTCAGAACAGAGATTTAGGCAATTTACCTGCTCATAGCCATAAGGCCTCTGTTGTTGAGCGGATGGGCCTGTCTGGGAAGCTCTGTAACTCCCATATTGCTGCCCCTGTCCCTGTTGGTAGCTGGAATACTGTGAAGAGGCTCCTTGTGCAGGCCCTGAAAAGGCAGTAAAATCCATTAGAGGCTTGATTTGCTGGGGGAGTTCTTGGGGTTAACGCAATCTAAAACAAGATGCTAATGAAGTAAGCTCTGCCAGTAAGAATTGTGAGTAAATTCTGCTCAGACCTCCCCTCTAGGTTTACACTCGAGGTATTAATACTAATAATGATGTAGTTGCAACAGTGTAAACTTCAGTTAAGGTTTCAAACTTTGCACAAAAATGTCATAATACTTCTCAGTGAAGGCTCTCTGAAATCTGTATTGGCACAGCCCCGGTTTGACCTCTATGCAAACTACCTGGCCTTCATTTTAGTAACAACTGCACATTTAAATTCCTATCTAATCTGGCCGTGCCACCATAAGCATAACAGAGGAGTGATTCTCTGGACTGTTGTTGTTCTTTTTCCTGTCAGTTCAGAAGGACTAGGTGTGTAGGAGGCCTGGGAACCTAAGCAGTGACCTCCTGATGACATTTAACACAAAGTCAACATGAAGCTAATGTGTATTTTCTAACTTCTGTTAAAAGAGAGAGGGATTCGGGATGGAATGCAGTGCTATACTAATGTATGTTACTGCCCAGAATCCTTATACTGGATCTTTGGCTAATTTTGATACATTGTTAATCCAAGGTTAATCAAGGAAATTGTCACAGCCTATTTTAGTTTAGGAATGGAGGCAACAGAATGAAGCACTGCAAACACTTGACCAGCCGCTGGGAGTTTTCTTACCATATCCCTGCTGTTGTCCTGGGTAACTCTGTTGATTTGGGTATTGCTGCTGGGTATATGTTTGCTGTTGTGCAGCTCCCTGTTGGTATCCTGCCTGTTGCTGGCTGTATTGAGAATTTCCTGGAGAGGGAAACATTGGAATTGTTTGGTTGTAGATGAGGCAGGTATTTCACTGTACATGTGGATCATAAGGAAAACAAAGGTGTAAGGAGCCTTGGTCTGAAACTCATACACAAATACTTTTCTTACAAAGAGAGATTGTATTCTGCCAAGCAAGATGTTAATTTCTCCAGTGATTTTTAGTTCCTTTGAATAGGAGAGTTACTTATTTATACAAATCACTAAACAAACAAAAAACCTGTTCCCCAAAGATTTTTTTTTTACTCCAGAAGTGCTTCAGAACAAAAAGTCACAAAGAAAATGCTGCCTGGGTAAATAGCTGCTTTCTCAAGAAGTCCTCTCATTGTATTTTCTTATAGATAATGATGTTTATTCATATAACTCAGAAAGACCACTTATCTAGTTGTTACTGGTATTTTTTTTCAAATACCTATGTGGAAATTCCATTTGTTGTATCCTGAAACGACAAAATGAACAGAGGCTCTGTAGGTGACACCGCTTCTCCTAAATGCGACCTTGCTGTATCATAATGAAGTTAATATTTCCAGTTAATTTAGAGTTCAGATATCTGAACAATATATTGAGTTTACTGTTAAGATTTTGCTGTATTTTCCTACCTCCTTCATAGTAGTGTTGTGTAGAGTCGTCAAACGACCGGTCATAGCTCTGTTCAGTATAGGATGACTGCTGATAGGCATAATCACCATGTCCTGCAAGGAGTCACAAAGATTTGTTAGATGCATTCTTAATGGAACCACAGACATAGCGTTGAATATATATTATGAAGCTGCTTATGCGCCAAGAGGAGACTAAGAGCAAATGCAGACTCCTTAGGGAAAACATCAAACACATGGCAAGGAAAGTCACACCAAGAGATAAACCTCCTGCATTCACGAATACAAACTGGGCTTTGGGCTCTTTTTGGAGCAGTTTGGATAGCAGGGTGCACTGATGTGCATGTTTTGTACCAGCCTCCCATCCCCTGGGATTAGAATTTTCCAGCATATAAATTGGAAATGAAGCACAATAGGTTTGTCCTGTCCTTGGATGTGGCAGTCGTGGTGCTCTGCAATTTGTCAGTGTCACAGTGAGCCCAGCTCAGAGGAATTACCATCTGGATAGTATTGCTGATTCATAGGTTCTGATGAGCCTTGGCCATGGCTGTACTGCTCACTGTAATATTCTTCCTGACCCATGTACTGCTGTGAGGAACCTGCAAGGCACAGACCGGAGAGAGCAAACTGAGCCAGTGGACTCCTAAGGGATGGGTATTTCTTATCTAATTTATATTTTAAAGAAAACAAAGTTTATATCTGGATAAGCAAACAATTGAGAGCAGTTATACAGATGTTTTGCTCACTAGAAAAAAGAAATAAATTTGTATTCTCAGAAAAACATGGATGAAATTGAAATCACACAACAGTCAGTAGCACATCCTAGAATTACTCACTTCTGTGGCAACACCGAAAAAAAGGGCTACATTTCATCTACTAATCTGAGTTATTAGAAAGCACAGGAATGGATTCCATGCTCAAGAGCACAGTCAAAATTAAATATATTTTCATTAATACATTAATTTGTTTCTTAGCAAAATTCAGTTTATGTGAGAATCAGTCTAGCAGCTTTATTACCTCTTAGAACTTTATCCAGAGAGGTCTTAGAGCATGGTAGTTATCCTCTGGTGTTTTCCTTTCCTTGGCCTAATTTTTCATTCTAATTGCTGGCAAACTGTATCTTCTTTCCAGAAATGTGTTCCTTGCTAACTGTGCCATGTTAGGGCTGATCCAACACCATGTGAAAGAATTGAAAAGATTCCCAGTGGCTTGAATGAGCTGTATATCAAATTGTTCATCTTTTCTTTAGAGATATATGATCCCTTTTAGACAGAATTATTTTTCTAAACACCTGAAATAATTAAATAGATAAATCTTGAAAATAGATTCAGGTTCATCTCATTGTCACACTTCCACCATTCAGGATTTCCTGTGCTCCTGAGTGGGATTCTCTGTTTGTAAATGTGACTTGGAAATTTTACTGACTTATGTACCCCACAGGACACACTGAGTATCATCAATCTAATGAGAGTTCTATCAATAAACTGAGAGCAGATTTTACCTTGCTGTGAAGCTCTGTAAGGGCCCATGGGTCGCTGCCCCATCATGCTGTTGCCTTGGTTGCTCTGGCTCATCATGGCAATGGAGGATTGTCCCTGGTAGTGCTGGCTCCCTCCCTGTGCCGAGTTGTAATGTGACGTTGCTGCTTGCTGGTGCATCATGGAGACTATAATGGACATGGAAAAGACTGTTTTCCACAAGGATGGGGCAGTTCTCTCCCAAGGCTCTTTGGAAGCAAGTTAAAACCTTCAGCTAACACACATCCTGATAATTCTGTAAATTTTCCACAGGGGGAGGTGTTTTCCTACGGGATTTATTTAACTCTTCTGCACTGTAATCCAGAAGGGATCTTATTACATGGTCAGTTCTTGCCATTTGCTTCAGCAGGTATTTAAAAATACATCTAGCCTTGATTATTATTAGCTTACCTAAAAGAATGCAAACCTTATTGCAGTAGGGTTAAAGAAATAAACAAGAACTGATGCTTGTTCCTCTCTATCTCCTGATTATTTCATTGCTGCGTTTCTTTTCTAATATACTCTTTCTTCTGCTTCTAATGATTCTAGAGTTTAAGTAAACTGATATTCTAGGATTTATTTGATCCCTAAATTTCATGCTGCTGTAAAGAATTCTAAAGCATCAGACATCCCATTTGATACTCACTAGCAAACTTTTTTTGAAATTAAGAGATTTACTGAGTTGTCTGCTAGTCTCTTTATGCCCTGCAAACAATGTGAAGTACCAATGAAATAACAAATTGGGGTAGCAATGTACAAACCGTAAATGTGTTATACCCTGGCAGGTTCTTTGTGCTTGGATAAAGGTGCTGCTCAGATCCCTCCCATGGCTGTGGGATTTGCTTCCAGGGTTACCAAACAGTTGCACCTCTACCTAACCCTGCACCTCTACCTAACCCTCTTTTCCCCAGCTCATCCCTAACCATGGCGAGTCAGCCTAAGTTAAAGCAAGTCTGAAACTGTTCTGACTTACACTGGTGCCTGACACCTGGAAATTCAGAGATGTCTTAAAGCTGTCTTTTCCTCTTGTATATTTGTTGCTGTCTACAGAAAATATTTACAGAACAAAGTCATGTGTGGTAAAACCTCTGAGGTCACTGGAAAGTCAAGGTGGCCCAGGAGGAGGAAGAGGGAGTTTACCTGGGTTAGATTGCATGTTGATGTTTGTTCGAGAGACATAATTGCCTATTGAGCCCTGGCCTTGCATTGGCACATTCTGAGATGCAGGCACCGTGTGGCTGTAACCAGGGCCAGTCCCATGGCTGCTGACGGTCATACTCAGAGAGGTTGTGGGCATGGTGTTCTGACCTGACTGCTGCATAGACACGTGGTTAGGACCTACAAAAATTAGAGAGAACAAGAAGAAAATGTGGGCTATTATTAGCAATGCACAGTGAGCATGAGCTGTCGTGGCCTTTCTTTTGTTTTGTTTGGAAAACAAAACAGAAAATCCTCATTATTAAAACTCCCTGTTATCTAAAGACAAATTAAAACTGCACAGTTAGAGTGATCCTCCTCTTCCTGGCAGCCAAATCCAGGCTGTACAGGATTGCAGATGGGAATTTAAAAACCAGCAGCAATGCCCTACAACCACTTCCTTGCGGGCAGCAGAATTAACAAATGCCAGTCATTTTGGGTACTTCAGAAAATACATGGACTCTGGAAACATCCCAGCCTTCTGATATTTGTCCTTTCCTTCCTCTTGTCCTGCAGTTGATTCCTTTTTTCTTTTCACATAATGGCGGTGACAATGGGAAGACTCAGCAGTGGCTGAGAGACACTTTGCACATTGCTGCGTCCACTGGGTTCCTCTGTAACCAGCTCACCTTTAGCTGGGGCTTCTGAAATACCAAGGGAGCCTCTACTCAGAGAACAAGCCTGTCTTTCCCTTTCCTTAAGTCTGACTAGAAGTACCTCAGAGGAGGAATAGTTTTCAAAGTCACCATAACAACCCCAGTTGTTACTCCCTTCCCAACATCAGAATGTAATCATCAGACTGCTCCAGATACATCCTGGGTTTGTATCATCCTGCTTATCTTGCAGTGTGCTTCTTTTTAAAATTCTGTTGCTGTTGGGTAGCTAATATTGGGGAGAATCCAGTTCTTATTTGTTGTTTATTGCTGTAAATAGTTTTATGAATGAGTTTTGGAAAGTTATTTTTACTGTATATTGTTACTATCCAAATTGTGATGGTGCATATTGTTGTCTATCTAAATTCAGCCACATTGTTGTCAATCTCAATTAATTTAGGTAGAATGCAGAATCCTTAGAAGAGACAGAATTATGTTGTAATGTTTAAATAATGATATTTTAACTCAGGGTTATTAAGTGTATCTGCAGCCTCTGAAAAACATGCCTAACTCATTTAGTACAAACCTCATTAATTACTCTTAATGGTTTTCATAGACATCAAAATGAGAACATTCACTGTAAATTATGATATTTCCCTCTGATGAAGAGATGCAAGCAGCATTTTCAACAAGAGATAAAGAGAGCCAGCTCTCCTGAAATCAGTGCAGCCGGGTCAAAATGCTGCTACAGAGAATTATCTCTGTGTTTTGCTCCAGTTTGTTTAAGTTGTAAAGCTGATCCTTGTGCAACACAAGGTCACACAGTGTGTGAATGGAGATAGCAGTTGCCTTGAGTGAGAGATGGAGTGAAGCAAATGTTGCTAAACCTGGCCCTGTTTGCATGGGAAAAAATAAAGATTCTTGGCCTTCTTTAAAGTAAGAAAAAAAAAAAGTTGGCTAATTTGTGATTGTAAGGGAAAATAAGTGGATGAGTTCAGTCCTCAGAACTTCCAGTCAGATTCTTTCAGTCAGCACTAAATTACTACAAAGACCTCGAGGGTGGGGGGGCAAATCAGAAAAACCAGCAACAGTAGCACCAAAAATGTCTATTCTTAATAACACAAAACAATGTTTTGAGAGACTTAATATAAATTTTCATACTCAGTATTAAATCTTTCAAAAGTTCACTTTCCAAGTTGTAGCTATTTAAAACAGGTGCCCCATCCATTCATCTAAAAGGTACTGTAGGCTTGACCACAAAGGGATTTTTAAAAACTCAGAAGTAATTACATGGCTGGTGTCTGCTCCTGAGTCTCCCTGCCAAGGTCTGTGATTTTACAATCAGATATTTCTATTTATAGAAACTGGTTTTGCTCTCTGTCACTCTGGGAGACACCCACAGAAACAAGAACTGACTGAATAACTATGATCTATTAAATAAACAGATTAGTCATAATACAAAATGCACATATTAAAGAAATTGGTTTTCAATTAGTTTAGTTGCATGAACAAAACCAAACAGACAGATTATATTCTCTTATTAATATGAAATGCCTGTGCAAATTCTTTGACTGTGTAGTACAATCTGTGTAAGCTTCTGTAGAGGACAAAGGCTGGTGCATCACCAAATGATTTGGAAGGAGAAATGTGTCCTGGAAGGTCTTTGCAATCTGAAGGCTTGGTTGTGTGTTTAGTCATGCAAGAAATTCCTTTTTACCCTGGCCAACCCTGCCACTTTCATGAGAAAAATACTATGACATATAATCTTTCTTACTAAAAACCTGGATGCATCTTTACTTGGTGATTTTCATAATGCACTTAAAAAAAAAAAAAGTCTTTAATTTCCTCTGTAGAAACACAAAGCACTCTGCAGAAGCCAACATCATTCCTGCCTGTAGCCATTTTGTGGTGATTTCAGCATATGCCTGAAATCCCCATATGCCTGAAAGGTGAGTTAGGAGAGGTCTTTTCCAGCTCTCTAAGTATATTCTGCATTAATGATTTTGTTGCCAGGCAACAGCGAAGCAGCACAAAGGGGACCAAAGCTCACCATTGCTAATCTGACTCTGCATGAGGGAGGAAGGAGGAAGGCCGGTCCCGATGGCATCGCTGAGATTGCTCTGGGAGTGGAGGGATTGGTTGGATGCGCTCTGACTCATCCCTCCCGGGCCCAAGTTTATATTTTGCGTTGGTGGCTGCAAAACAACAAGGAGGAAAAGCAAATTTCTGGTTAGGCTTTTAATTAGAAAAATAGCAGCCCCCAAATTAGCCTGACTATGACTAAAAACTGCCTCGGCTAAATACGTGTTTCCTTTGCTTTTTGGGTAAACCTTTCTCGGTTTGACTCCTCTGTGTGAATGACATTGAACATGACAGAGCAGCTGACAGGCAGCAGCACAGTGAAGGGCTTAAAATTGTGTTTGTCACAGAGTGTGGCTTCTGTGCTCGTTCCTCTGCACTCACATGGATTTCCAAACACAACCACTGCGGGGAATGCATTAGCAAAGACAACACAGGAGCGTGGTGACAGATTGACCTTTGCCAAGCGATGCTGTACTTTGTGTTATGTGTGGTACTTCCCAAATCAATCCACTGAGCAGGAATAACATCATGTATAAAGACCAACCAATGCCCAAGTGCTGAATTTGATTTTTGACATAAAACAGCAGCATTTTTCCCCCCCGAGTAAAGAATACAGTAAGAATAGGTAAAGAATATTGAATCTGGAAAAAAATGGAGCTGTTCAGATCTATATGACTGCATCATTTATAGGATATAAACCTTGAGCTATGGGGACAGAGATTAAAACAACTGTCCTAAAGAACATGATTTAAACACAGTGAAAGTAACTTTTGATTTGTTTGGTAATCTACTTGGCCACTTCCAAACTTTTAGCTGGAAAAATACTAAAAACTGGTTCCTTGATAGTGATCAGTGACAGAATCAAAGAACATTTCCCACTGGCATAGCTAATGTATCTGAGACACATAACTGTGGTATTAGTTATACTAATAATTAATTATTAGTTACAATAATTGTGCTGGTACTTACAGCAGGAAGCAAGGACTGCATATTCTGGTTAGAGTCTGCTATTGTTGCCAAGTAAACCAGGTTTCTGTGCAAGATTTGTTGGTATCTACAGAACAAAGAGTAAAGATTATTTGAAAAGGGTTAACAATACACAAAATTCCAAACCTTTCTCTTTTTTTTTCCTATTTACAAATGGTTAGTTAAATTACCTTAACCCATTTTTTGTCTGTCCTAATAAATAGCAGTAGCAATGACCTGTGTCTGTGCTGTCATGTTTTCCATCAAGGATCAGTGTGCTCAACCCCTCTTTTACAAAATGATAAACTTGGGGAAAGGAGAGGTAGAATATACTCTCATTTGAAAGCACTTTGAACTGTGGAGCTGGGACCCCAGTCTTTGAGGACTGACTCCCAGTCAGCTGCTCCAACAATCAGACACTTTTCCTTTCTCTGTCTAACAAGGACCCTGATAGGAATGAAATTCCCGAATTCCAAAACCCAAAACCTGTTTTCCCCACCAGCAAGCTGAGAAGAACACGATTTTGTTCAAGGGTGCTCTAACTGGAGTGTTTACTCAAGTAAGCACCGCCACAACCATTTATGCTTCTTCACAGTTCTCCATGAACTAGAAAAGCTCCTGAAAAGGAGCAGGAGTGTTTCCAAGAGCAAACCAACAGCTGTGCCACTGAGCAAAGGCAAGAGTCAGATTTCAGGAAGCATTTCTAACAAACTCCCAAATTCGTAATACTCACTGAGTACATTCTGCAGTTTTTCCCTTGCTCTGATAATCCATAATACATTGTATTAGGTGGTGATTTTCATCTAGCATCTGCATAAAAAAAACAGGACCAAAACATGTTACTATGAGAATTGTATAAAAGTCCTGTATTTTTGTGCTTCTCCACCCTCCTTGGCACTGGATGCTGTTTTGTGCAGTTTTGTTGCCTTGGCTATTGTAAATTACCTACACGTGACTTTATTGAACCACGAGATTGATTCACTTATAAACAGTTATTTTTAAAGCAGTTCCTTGAAATACCCATACAGAAGAATTCATGGACTTACCTTGTTCCTTAAATGGCAGATAAATTCTGATGCTGAAGAAGGAAAACACTATTTCACTATGAAATATCTCTGCCTCATCCCAAAATATGACCCAACCCTTTCCAAAACATCAAGTATTACTAACATGCCTACTTTTAAGTAAGGAACAAACTTTCAAACAATTAAACCTACTCATTTTCCTGCCCAGGACTAGAGCGTGCTGACAGCTGAACTTCAGATGAAGTATAAAATTTGCATCACTGGAGCTACTGAAACCACATTTAAGAGAATTACAACCCAGTATGTCCTTACCTTTATTTAATGAACTCATAATACAATTAAAAGCTTAAAATATCCTTTGATTTGTTTTGAAATTTCAGATACAATAGTTTGTCTCTTCCCTCCAGATTCCTTGTGAATGCAGCACACTTTCTGCAGGTGAATGAATAAAAATAAACAACACCAGAATTTAAAAATTTAGATTTGCTCCTGGCATAATAGAGCTTGTAGTTACCACTACTGTGAAGTGCTTGCAAGATTGGGCCCTTGAACCACTATGTCATCAGGACAGGAGAGCTCTTGAGGAAAGAACCACTACACAGGAGACACTGAATTTTACTGCCCTGAAAATGCTATTTGATGAACTATTTTAGAGCAGCACCACCACTACTCTATCGCCAAAAGTTTTAACTTCCTCCATGCAAAATCTATTTTAGGAATATTTGATACTGGGATAAGAACAGCTTTGAAAGACTATTAAAATTGAGGTAATAAATAAAAGTAAGTTGCTTATATAATAGGAATGCAAATACGAATAATCTTTTTCACTGAAATTTGTACATGTTCTCAAAAGCTCATTTTAATGAGGATTTTTGCAGGTATTTTTTTTTCTCTTGCTCTCTCTGCTCCATTTCCATCCTTTACTATAAATCCCATCCAGTTCCTGTGCCTGCAAGTCTCTTCCTCAGCATTGCTGCTTGTCAAAGAGAAAATCACTGCTAACGGCCCAACACTGATGAACAGTCCTGAAGTAATCTGCCAGCAAATGCATCTGAGATGGGAAATGGTTTCACTCACTATTTTTAAAGAAAGAACATTTTGAAGCTTCCGTGAAGTTTATGAATACGTAAAAAAGAAAGGGCTTGAAAATCAAACTGAAAATACTTTATCTGTTCTTTGTCTGTGGGTACAATCACGGGTTTTATTAAAAACAGTCTGAATTATGAAATAATTCCAACTGATTTGGAGGTTAGAGGAAAACTTACTCAGCGAGTCTGAAATATTTCAGTATTTAAAATGAATTGGTTCACAATGCCATGTGCTGCAAGAGCTCCACAAAATGGGATGTTTCCAAACAGTCTCCTGAGATGCAAGTCATCTCTCTAGCTTCTCTCGTGGCAGTTTGTTCTGCCTTAATCTCTGCTCCGTCACAGGCTGCCACCGAGGGGATTTTTTTTCCCCCTAGAAGTCATAAATTGGCACCAGGACATGGCTTGGCTGCACAACCCCTGGTGACAGGTTAATTGCTGTATTGGCAGTGGCACTTCTGCGCTGGTCACTCTCAGCGAAGGGACCACACAGAACTCACACCTGGCTGCCACCACACCACGGGAACAACTCCCGAGTTGGGGAACGGCCAAAACGACAGCGAAAGTACGAACGACAAATAGCAGGGACAGCAAAAAACATGCACGTTCTTTATTGACATGTCCAGCCTCGTCATTCCTGATTGTCACCTTCTGCAGCAAGGAAGGGTGTCAGGATCTGCTTCTGTGTGCAGTCCCTGCTGCCAATCCTAGGAAATAGGAAACAATAACTTCCCAACTCAGCACCCTCTGCTTTGGCCTCCCCATGAGACCCATGTGGGGATCTCCTCTTCAGAGAAAATCTTTCAAAACCTTTGTTTGTCATTAAACATCAATAAACACATCACAAAAATAATAATAGTTTATGAAAAATACCAGTGGCTGGTGCTCCCTCTATCTTCTGAGAAATTAAAATTCTGCATCCAGATACAAAAGAAAACCCTTGTAAATTCAGTATTTTATGTCAATTCATTTTTCTAGGTTGGATTGTTTAGGGGCCAGAAGCTGACATACCATCATAAATTAATCGCATATTTGCAAATTTTATTGCCGTTTGCCAATGTATGCTTGGCAGCGTTTCCCCTTGGGCGAGCAGCAGGGATAACGTGCCATCCCGATTTTATTCCCTACGTCCTTCTCTCGCTCTCTTTGCAGCGATCTGAACACCTTTGCTTTGTTCCACCTCCTCCTCCTCCTCCTCCTTCCCCCACCTCTCTCTCCAGCTGTCCATCTCTGCAGCCCTCGCAAATTCACGAGTTTTCCTGATCGCCCTAGAAATCAGCCTCCAGCTGCAGGAGCATGGACGGAATAAATGTCTAAAATTGTCTGTATAAAAGCATGCTCTTTTACCTTCTGGATAGTTTGCTGGGTGACCTCCCCTTTGCCTCTTGGGCGAGCAGAAGCAAAGGCAACCGACATGGTGGGGGTTTTTTATGTGTCTATAATATATCGGTTCCAGGCTCTAATAATATTGTTATTATCTGGCTGCTATTGCCGTGCGAGGATTCTCCGCAGTGCACGGGGAGGGGGGCGGCCGCAGATGGTA